>CAMRHE010000995.1:0-280791 GCA_947044405.1 Leptodactylus fallax
ATGCTGTGTTTATATGTTTATTTTCATTTAGATACTCTAAGATGGCATCTCTTAGAAACCATTCAAATAATTTTCCTACAACAAAGGTTAAACTTATAGGACTATATTTTCTAGGCTCACTTTTACATTCGTTTTTGAATCCTATGGAACAGACCCAGTTATTACTGAATCCATAAAGGGGTTGTCTGAGACATAATAGTGTGACAGCTTGGGGAATTAAACTCAAATGGCGGCAGGCTCCTGGTCCCAACAGCGGTGGTTCGTGGTACTGGGCGCCGGAAATATAGGGTTCAGACGGTCCAAGTGAAACATAAAGGTGGCTTTATTCAGCTCAACTGAAACATAACAAAACAACAACAAAAAAAACCTATGCCACAGTTAGGGCACTCACTGACTCCTTGAGTCCCTAACTAGCCTCTGGGGCAATAAGAGCCTGACTTAGTCTTTGTAAGTCTTCTCTGGATCCAAGCCCTCTGGGACAGACTGCCTCTCTGTCCTAGGCTGGTCCACCATTTCCTGCTCCAAGCAGGTTTCTCCAGCCTTCTGGAGATACACGCCCCACCCAAAGGTGTGGCTGAGGGCCTTTTCAGGGCTGGCCTGGGTCTCTCCCTAGCGCCCTCTAGGTTCATTCTCTCACAATAGATACTGATGACCTAGACACAGTAAAGTTCATCAATATCAGATTAGTGGGGACCCCACACAGATCAGCTGATTCAGCTGCTACAAGCTGTATGCACGGTATATGCTTGAAAGCAAATCTATTCATATTCAAGTTAATCAGAGCACTGCTGGAGCAACCCGACTCCACTGCAACAGTGCTTCCACTGGAAGAATGTCCTGTGCTGATAGGATGTCTCCGTCTGCCAACTGTAATCCGTGTCCAAGTGGACAGTGGTTTTTTTTTTACATTCTATTTCAAATTTGATTAAAATTTAAATATTTTCAGTGCTGATCTATACAATAAGTTGACTAAATGACTTCTACCGGTGCCCCATGACTTTTAGGTCCATCCTCCTGGTCGGTACTGGTGTCACACTTCCTGCTGAGCTGAATAAATAATTTCTTCCACTGACCAAGAGAATGAATTTACATTGAAATATAAATCCTCCTCCTCCTGAAATCGTGCTAAAGATACAGCATGCTACACAGTTTTTTTGGGTTGACATAATACAAATTCTAACACTCCATTCAGTAGGACTATCAGCTGTGTATCCACCTGACTTCTGAACAACACAACTGATGGTCCCAACCCCATTTATAAGGCAAGAAATCCAACTTTATTAAACCTGACAGGACACACCTGTGAAGTGAAAACCATTTCAGGTGACTACCTCTTGAAGCTCAAGAGAATGCCAAGAGTGTGCAAAGCAGTAATCAAAGCAAAAGGTGGCTACTTTGAAGAACCTAGAATATAAGACATATTTTCAGTTGTTTCACACTTTTTTGTTAAGTATATAATTCCACATGTGTTAATTCATAGTTTTGATGCCTTCAGTGTGAATCTACAATTTTTATAGTCATGAAAATACAGAAAACTCTTGGAATGAGAAGGTGTGTCCAAACTTTTGGTCTGTACTGTATATATTTTTTCCTCTCCATAGTCATTAACAGCACAAGTCAAGTATCTTATGGTTGTTGTTTCTTTTATCATAACTATCTTCCTTTCCTTGCCTGACTTCTGCAACGTAGCAGAGCATTGTTTCCACTTCCTCTCCCTCTTAAATCTGGGTGAGAGAAGTGAGTGAAAGGAGTTGCCGGTCTGCATTGTGCAGCAAATTTCACAATTAATGTTTCGCTGTCAACTAGAATTACCCAATATAATGAGTAACAATGACAGAAACATTGTGGCTGCACTGTAGTTGTGAAAAATAATATATTGTCCATGTATGGTGCACACCATAATTTTGGTGGTTTGAGATTTTTTAAACATGTAGAATGGCTTGAAAAAGGTGTTGCTCATGGCCAGGAACAAGTCTGTGCATTTCAGCCATTCTTATGTGACTAAGAACAACCTTCAGGACTTGCAGTGACAGAATGGTCTGCCTTTGATTTTCATAGGTCCAACTTGCTGGACTTCTTGCGTATGCTTGACTACCTGTGTGATGATTCCACTTAAATATGGCTATAACTCAAAGCTGTATTTTGATCTCTGGGTATAGTATCTCCCTTCTTACTTGCATTTATTCATAATGTGCGCAGCTATAATCCTAGGTGTATGGCCAGTAGTGGCAACATTGTGACAATAGGGCTTTGTATCCATCCCAGAATGGCTCTATTGTATTCCTACATAGACCTGGGTGATCAAATAAACACACCTGCATTGTTCAGTCTGGGCTGTTAGATCAGATATGGCTGATAACATTGTATCATTTCACTTGGTCTCAGCTCCATACAAAGAATCTGGACTTGAGTGCATTAATCAATCAGACTTGCCGTCACCGGTGATCTCATTCTGGGAGGTGGCATAAAGGCTATATAAGATGAGGTAAGAGGTCAGTGGGAAGAGATTACAGACAGACTACCCCTGAGAGGAGATTGTGCTGGGACTACAAGAGATTACAGACAGACTTACACTGAGAGGAGACTATGACAGACCACTATTGGGATATACTGTGAGGAGCATGCAGGCTGAGATGCTGGAGTTAATGCCGCTGCCTCCACTGGTTATTCACACATACCAGAGCATGTGTGAGTGTTGGACTACAGAACCACATCAAGGAGATGTGTGGTAAAGTAATCATTTGACCTTTACTCCCTTTTATTTTATTGTACTGTATCTTGTAACTAGTAACTGTTAATGCTTGTATATATCTGCATATCTGTTCTGAACTGCATGTGTTAGATGTTAATACCGACCCATTTAGGGGTTAATAAATATATAAAATTTAGAAAGCTTGTCTTGTATTTATCTTGTGATCCCAGCACTCACTGGTGGTGAGTGTGGTTGTTATGAAAGAAGACTCAGGTGTGGGCCAACGCGGTGTTGGCGCACTGAGGATCTTTCACAACCTGTAAAAGCAACTGAATGAGTAAGGCTGAACTGTATGTAGAATGTGAGTAATTGGCCTCTTTGTCCAAGTGACAATTTGTCAGATAAATTAAAATTTGAGCTCAGTTTGCTAGCCTTTATAAGATGGAACAGTTCTTTTCATTCAGTGTGCCAGCCTGACGCACATCAGCAACTATCTTAACAACCAGGTTTATTTGTGCCTGCACTGAACCCTTTATCTGGCAGATACACTGAGCCCTGAACCCATGGATTTCTGGGTCATCAGATTGGACCCTTGGCAGGTGCTAGCCCAATTTGCTGTGTGTACCGCCTTTTCAGGTATACAGTGTACTGTCAGGGACTGTGACACAGTGTTGTCACACCAAAGAGGACACAATTGTCTTTAATTGTGTGTAAAACATTAAATGTGTACAAATGGATCCATGAGGGTTTTATTTTACACAACTGCAGCTGATGCCAACCTCTACATCATGTAGGATGATCAGTATGGGAATTACTTGAGCACTCTGGACCATGTGGATGAAGATCTATGATCCTAATTTGACATGCTGCACCCATCCTTTATCTGATTGATTTCTTTTGTGGTGATGATACCTTAATGCATTCCCAAACCATAATGTAATAGCAAGTCATGAAGCAAGGTAACTTCCCACACCATTATGTACTATTACATGATGATAATGGCACCAGCTCAGGAGCTGAACAAGTGTCATCAACAGTGGGTGGCAGCTGTAAGAAAAAGCTGACACTCCCCTGTAACACCTGCAGTGAGAGCCAATCCCCAATTGCTGGTGTTAACACATTAGATGGCCCATTTAAACATGATCAAGGTATCTAAGGAATTTTCTAAAGTGTTCATCCCACAGAGCTTCCAGGGCGTGCTGATCTGTTATAACCTGAATAGTGTATATTACTTAAACTATTGTACTTTCTTTTAGCAAAAAACAAGTTCTCCCTATCAATACAATGACTAAGTGTTGCTAGCAAGGTCCTTCCCCTATTCAACCTGCATTGCTAATATATACACACATAGCAAATGCCAAAAGAAGGGGTGCCACTTCAATGCCTAAAAAGCAACATATAAAAAAAAAAATCACATTCACTTGAATTTTACTAGAGATTTCTCAATTTTTGTTTAGGCTAGAGCTACGAATTAATATTGGTAGTGTTTTATATCTGAAACACTCAGCTTTCAGATGAGACCAGAAGCACTTTGCTAGGTGGTACAGAACCAGAAATAGTGTTTTGAAGTGACATGCCACTTTCCCATTTGCTTCATGTGTGTACAGATGTAGTAGAGTTAACCCAAACTTCTGAAATTGGTTAAACTTTGGTGGTGTGATATTTTGTTTTTCCATTGACTTTTCATTGATTTTTGTTGTCTTCTGTGAAATCACGCTGCAGCAGTTTATCCAATTGTAAAAGTTCAGGTTAACTCTGCTACATCTGTATATTGTATATTGTGTTGCTAGAGAGAACAAGAAAACTTTGTTTTCTCCTAAAAAGAAAGAACAATATGTTAATAAAGTATCTCACAAAAATGTTTAGTAGCCCTCTCCCTATACAATTGCAAAAAAAAAAAAAAACTGAAACCATTACACTTTAAGGGGTTACATGCTCATATTTCTATTACATAACTCATATTGGGCAAGTCATATGTTTGGTATCACTTGTCATGCTAATCTTTGAGATTCTCTATATCATGTAGGGTCTCTGAGTAGATCTTATGGACATGCATCACATTTAAATATTTTGCTCCGCTTGCATATGAATGAACTTGCAAGCTGTATAACATAGCTTGTTTGTTTAACCTTAATGTTGCTGGTGATAATTAAGTCAAATCAAATACATAAAGCAGTCCATTATGGCAGAGGGAAATGTGTCAGGTACCGAGTTGCGAATGTGATGGGTTGTTGTAATGTCCGTTGATTTATTGCACAGTTTGTGTGCTTGTCTTTCCCTAGGTGGTTGCTTTAATGACAGTTGGGGAGGCATGTATACACTATATAGAGATAACACTGTTTATAGCATTACACTGTGTTTCAAATTTTTATGCAAATAATATTTTCTCATATTTTCCAAAATTGCCTATATGAATTGCAGTCATTGTAATTTTCCAGTCATCAACTATTCGAGTATAATTGAAAGGTTTTTGAACAAACTGCCTATGATAACAGTATATTTAAAAAAAAAAAAAAAACACTCAAAATGCATGTTTCAAATTATTATGCACAGCAGAATTTGCAACCTTTTCATTTTTATTAAGAACAAAAAAATGGTCATTGTGAAATTATAAGCATTAGCAGGTTATTACAAACTGAAATCAAACAGTTTTCAAGCCAAAACTTTATTTGAGGCGATGTTACATTTGCACATAGGACCCCTTGTTCGAAAGAAGCTTCTGAACTCTCTCGTCCATTGAATTTGTCAGTTTTTGGATGGTTTCTGCTTCAATTGTTTTGCATGAGCACAGAATACCCTCCCAGAGCTGTTGCTTAGATGTGAACTGCCTCCCGCCATCATAGACACTCCTTTTGATGATGCTCCAGAGGTTCTTAATGGGGTTGAGGTCAGGGGAGAATGGGGGCCACACCATAAGTTTGTCCCCTTTTATGCCCATAGCAGCCAGAGATGCAGATGTGTTATTTGCAGCATGAGACGGTGCATTATCATGCATGAAAATGATCTTTCTGTGGAATGCATGGTTCTTCTTCTTGAACCATGGCAGGAAGTGCTGTTTGAGAAACTCCACATACATTATGGAGTTCATCTTTACCCCTTCAGAGATCCTAATGGGCCCGACAATCTCTCTCCCCATGATTCCAGCCCAAAACATTACTCCACCTCCTCCTTGTTGGCGCCGTAGCCATGTTTGCATGGGGTGTCCATCAACAAGCCATCCTCCACTCCATCCATCTGAACCATCGAGCGGCGGCACCAGCGGTGACAACAGTTTTGCACTCATGTTGTTGGCCCACTGGAGCCGTTTCTGCTTGTGTGCAGTGGATAGAGGAGGTTGACAGGATGGCTTATGCACAGCTGCAAACCTCTGAAGGACCCTGCATCTTGTTGTTCGGGGGACGTTGGAGGCACCAGCAGCTTCAAAAACTTGTCTGCTGCTATGACAAGGCATTTTTGAAGCTGCTCTTTTAACCTGACATAATTGCCTGTTGGAAAGAGTCCTCAATTTTCCCTTATCAGCACGCACACGTGTGTGCTGTGAATCAGCTACATACTTCTTGATTGTGCGATGATCACGATGAAGTGTCTTGGCAATGTTGATTGTAGTCATGCCTTGACCTAAACACTCCACAATTTATTGCTTCTCAGCAGCCGACACATCCTTTTTCTTTCCCATTTTGGCTGAAAATGTAGGCTGCTTAATAATGTGGGACAGCCTTCTTAAGTAGTCTTGCCTTTAATTGGACACACCTGCCAAACTAATTAGCACAGGTGTCTGCAATTGCTTTCAGTGATATAAAGAGCCCTGACACACATCACCATCAATGAGTTTAACTGACAAACAAATAAATTCTTACCTTATCGCTCCTAAACACTTTTTGCATAATAATTTGGAACACAGTGTATATTCTCTAAATTAGTGGAATATACCTTTACCCCATTTGTATTGATTTGTATGTGTATAGAGTCGTTGGACTGCTATTTATAAGGAGGATTTTATAATGATGATCTCATAAGTTATGTTTTAAGGATTGGCCCATCTATGATTCCTCCTATTTATGGCCAAGCCAATAATACCACTGCCACTGTCTCTGCTTGTCCTGTCATGCTTTTGAATAATAAGTATTGCAAAGGATTATATACAGTATGTAATCAAATGATCATAGCTAGTTTCCTAATGGGATTTAAAGGGATTTTTAGGGGTTTTACTGTCTGTAGAAGTTATCAATATCAGAGGTATACTTCTGAGCAAAAAAAAATAACAAAATGTATATCCACCTCCAAAAAGTAGTTCCCTCCTAATGCTACTACGTACACCTCCAATAAATGTCAAGAATTGAAAAGAAATTGGGGGGATAGTAGGAAAAGACAGTAGCAATAAATTGTGAGATAAAACTGAACATTTACTAAGATCCTCTAAAAAATAAAAATTATGCTAAAGCCTAAGATCCTTGGGAAGAATGGCTCCAATAATTTTAAGTTGGAAGTCCCCTGAATATCACTCAAAAGAGTATAATAATAGTAATAATAATAATAATAATAATAATAATAATAATAAGGGCAAGTAACCTCTCAATTCTGAATGGTGTGAATCACTACCATATGAAATGTATATCATAGGATGATGTAGCAAACCATACAACAATATTGCGGTTTTTAATTGTGTTCCACGTAACCCTCCATGACATTCTATTTGCCACAATCTATTATACAAGTGTGAACATATTGCAATGTTATGACTGACTCCTATAATATGTGGTCACTTGCACACTGTACAGAAATTCTACAGCAAGGCATAAGCAAGTACATCAATATATAGAAAGTGAACAACAGGACAGAGGAGGCGGGCTAAGTTAACCCCTGCCCGCTAGTGACATTTTTTCAATTTTAATTTTTCACTTCCCGCCTTCCAAACCCCATAACTTTTTTATTTCTTCTTTCACAGAGCCATATGAGGGCTTAATGTTTGCAGGATACATATTCCTTCATAATGGTACCATTTATTATTCTGTACTCAGAAGCTGGAAAAAATTCAGAATTGGGTGGAATTGGAGAAAAAGTGCATTTGTGCAATTTTATTACAGGCTTCGCTTTTACGGTGTTCCCTCTGCAGCTAAAATGACATGTCATCTGTATTCTATGTTTTGGTACGATTCCTGGGATACCAAGTTTATATAGTTTTATTTACATTTTAACCCCTTAACAAAGATCTAAAAATTTGCAAAATTTTTCTGTATTATCACTTTTTATTCAAATTTATATCACTGGCGAAACTTTAGATAATTTTTTTTTCCAGCTACGGCATTCATTGTATGGGTAAAATATTTAAATAAATTTGTATACCAGGTGTTTCGAACACAGGGATGCCTAATGTGTATATATTTCACAGTATTTAAGTACTTTTTATGTGTTCCAGGGAAAGGGTGGGTGATTTGAATTTTTAATATTTTTTTTTTATTTTTTTATATTTTTTTACTCTAATTTTTTATGGAATTTATCGCAGGGGGTCTGATCACTAATGCAATACATTACAATGCTAATGCATTGCAATGCATTTCAAAATATTGGCGCTAATATTGCAGGCTGCATAGAGCAGCCAGAAATAGTAGGTAATGCCAGACAAGCCTGGGAGCCTTAAAAGGCTCCCGGCTGTTATGGTAATGAGGCACCGTCCCTAGAGCTTCCTCTGAGTGCTGAAGATCCCTAGTAAAATGGTGGCGCCAGGGGCTTTAATGCCCATGATTAGTGTGGGCATTAGTGCCGGGTATTATACAGCAGAGACCTGGCAACTATGGCAGCTGCTCAGCTATTGAGCGGCCGCCATATTTAAATTCCAGACATTCGCCTTTCTATTATGGTGGAAGGGGTTAAATATTGCACTAATTATAGATAGTGGTGGAGTAGTGCAATAGTTATATATTAGTCGCTTCCACCGAAATTCTACTCCAGTGAGGACAAGAAACCACCACAGAGACAGATGAAGGTAAATGGCACTGTTGCCACAATCGGTATTAGAGTGGCCAGAAAGCTGACGCATGGGTCAAATAAAAACTTTCAATGGTATAATGAGTAAACAAATAGCAGACTCCAGGATACAAACGTGCAGCAAAGCTGACTTAAGTTTGATTACAGGTATACTGCATTGAATATTAAGGAAGTTACATGTATCAGAGGCATAATAATAGCAGAGTAGACCGTGAATACAGAACTAGCCTGCGTTAGCTGTTGTATACACACCAAATAGCATAGGCTTATGCTGGATATTATGTGGGCCGCATCTAAAATCAAGTCGGTTATAGATTGATGTAAAGAAGAGAAAACTATCTAGCTAACCATAGAGCATTATATTCCTACCCTAGAATAGATGTGCTGTGACTTTTTTTCTGTGACAAACTAAACTGCAGAAAGCCAAGTGAAATTTTACTTCATCTGTACGTAATCCTAAATTTATAAATCCTAAATTTAAAATATAGGTATTTAAAAGCACTATTGCCTGCCAGCGTTACAGTCATCATCTGGTGTGGGTTTTGAGAGTCAAGCACCAACTAATTTTCTTTAGAACTTCCCTTGGTCATCATAACAAAGTCCCAGAAAACCCTTTTAACCCCTACCATTTACATCCTGGTGCACATGACTAACTATGACATCCACTCTGAAGCAGGGTGGATGCACTAGCTGCCGGGTCTGTGCTGTTTAGGACAGCAGGGACCTGGCAGCATTGCCCGTGATCAGAGGTCACTCTGATCGTGAGCATTTAAACAAAAAAAAAAGGGAGGGGTGCTCCCTAGTGAAGCCTGTATAGGTGGTGAATGAATGACACACGGGGTAAGACAGATCTCACCTATTCAGGATAATGAATAGTATATATCACGAAATCGTCATCTGTTGCACCAGGTTAATCTTCCCCCATGATAGGAAATGGCTGCAACTCAAGTCCTTGGTAGTTTGAATCCAAAAAACCATAAAGGAAAAACAATTTAAAAGAAAAAAAGGACTATAAACAAACGCTACCGTAATATAAAAATTATAATTTATTAAAAAACAATAAAAATAAAGACAACATGCCTTTTTCAAGCCTATGTACATTCTATGAATCTTAAATCATTTATATACAATCCATGATTGCAAGGAAACTCCCACATGGGGACAGTAATACTACACAACTGAATTATAACTGATACGATGTGACCTCCATTTGGTATTCCTGGTGGATAGGTTGGTGGTAATAACCGGTTACCATCCTTGCAGATAGTAGGCCAGAGGAACCCAGGATCGAGGACCAAGTGAAGCGGCACCATATAAAAGTTGTAGAAAAAACACAAAAGTAAATATAGTACAATGTATACACAATAATATAGAATAAAAAATATATAAATAAATGTGTAATATAATTGAATCATGATGATAACTTCCCCATTACAAATAGTAGTGTCATTTTATCGGTATATATTGTTAAAGTGAATAATTATTTCATATTCTCAATCAATTCATTGAGTCCAAATGGTGAAAGTGTATTTAGTTTAAAAATCCAAGAAGTTTCTCGATTTATTAGGGTCTGAAAACAATTTCTATAAGTAGCAGGAATATGTTCTAAAATAAAAACCTTTAAGGGAGTCTCAACATTATTATGAGCATTTATAATATGGCGAGACAGACTATGGGGGCGTTTTGAGTCCCTATAAATTGCGCGGTCTCCATCGGCGAAACACATCCTATTGTATAAAAGTTGATGATCTGTTCTTTTTATGGGCAGGCACTGAATATGATGCAAAGATTTTTGTAGATGAATTAAATTCGAATCCATGGGGGATTGAATTTACCTTCAATTTTTCTTATCAATCCATGCAATTTTTGGATTTGGAAATTGATAAAAATTCAGAAGACTTATGCACTAGAAATTACTTTAAGCCTATAAATATAAATATTATTTATAAATATTAAAAATTAAATATACCTTATGGACAATATTTACGTTTAAGAAAAAACTGAACAAGCATCATTCAAGCAACAGGCATTAATTTTAAAACAACAGTTTTTAGATAAATACTCTAAAGGGATACTAAAAGCAGCATACCAAAAAACTATGAATTTAACACAAAGTGAATGTTTGAATAAAATAGTTACATAGTTACATAGTAGATGAGGTTGGATGAAGACATCAGTCCATCAAGTCCAACCTATAACCCTACAGTCCCCTACAGTGTTGATCCAGAGAAAGGCAAAAAATCCCATGAGGCTTATGCCAATTGCCCCATTTCATGGGAAAAATATTCCTTCCCGACCCCAATCTGGCAATGAGTATAAAACCCTGGATCAATGTGCCCTTAAAATCAAAAACCCATAAGCCATAATGTTGTTCTGTTTGAGAAAGGCATCCAGGCCCTCTTTGAACTTGTTCAATGCATCCACCATCGCCACTTCCTGGGGCAGAGAGTTCCATAGCCTTGTTGTTCTTACTGTAAAGAATCCTCTTCTATGTTGCTGGTGAAACTTTCTCTCCTCCAGTCGTAGAGGATGTCCCCTTGTCACTGTCACTGGCCTAGGAGTAAAAAGATCATTAGAAAGTTCTTTGTGCTGTCCCTTCATGTATTTGTACATTGTTATTAGCTCTCCCCAAGTTTTCCAATCCAACCATTCCTCTAATAATTTTGATTGCCCTTCTTTGCACTCTTTCTAGTTCCATTATGTATTTCTTGTATAATACATGTAAAACAGATTAAAAAACAAAATGTTAAATCGCAGAATGATAAATATAGATATGTTTTCACCACTGCATACAATTCAAAAAATAAATTGATCACTAATGTTTTGCACAAACACTGGCCGGTACTCTTGGCTGATCCCATGTTAAAAGAAAAACTGCCAAAAAAAACAAATATAGTGTATAGAAAAGCCAAGTCATTAGGTCATCTAATAGCACCAAGACAAAAAGAGTTGAAAAAAATGCCCAATCATTAATTTGTATTTTTAAATGCCAGAGAAAACTATGTAAATGTTGTGATGTGATTCAAGATCAAACTGTACATTTTCAGTCATCAGCTACCGGTAAAATATTTAATATTAAACATTATTTTGATTGCAGCTCGAAGTATATAATATATATGATCCAATGCCAATGTAAATTACAATATGTTGGACGGACTATAAATAGTATGAAGGTCCGTTTAAACAAACATAGGTATAACATCAATCATAAGGTCTTCATACATAGTCTGTCTCACCATGTTATAAATGCTCATAATAATGTTGACACTCCCTTAAAGGTTTTTATTTCAGAACATGTTCCACCTACTTATATAAATCATTTTCAGACCCTAATAAATCGAGAAACTTTTTGGATTTTTAAACTAAATACACTTTCACCTTTTGGACTCAATGAATTGATTGAGAATATGAAATAATTATTCACTTTAACAATATATACTGATAAAATGACACTACTATTTGTAATGGGGAAGTTATATTCATCATGATTCAATTATATTACACATTTATTTATATATTTTTTATTCTATATTATTGTGTATACATTGTACTATATTTACTTTTGTGGGCTTTTTTTTTCTACAATTTTTATATGGTGCCGCTTCACTTGGTCCTCGATCCTGGCTTCCTCTGGCCCACTGTCTGCAAAGATGGTCACCGGTTATTACCACCAACCTATCCACCAGGAATACCAGATGGAGGACACATCGTATCAGTTATAATTCAGTTTTGTGGCTGTTGATCCCTGTGCACACTGTGGGGTTATTGGTACCCATATTCGAGGCTCAATGTTTTTTTTTTTTTTCTTGGCTATTGTAATTCTTGTCACTATAATATTTGTTTGGTTATTTCTAATTATTATTACATTGTAAGGTCTTTTTATATATATATGTATGTGAATATGTTCAAGTATTTTTAGAGTTAATAGTATTACCCTCCCCCTGTCGGAGTTTCCTTGCAATCATGGATTGTATATAAATGCAATAAGATTCATAGAATGTGCATAGGCTTGAAAAAGGCAGCTTTCCATTGCTGAAACGTGTTGCCTTTATTTTTATTACTTTTTAATAAATTATAATTTTTATATTACGGTAGTGCTTGTTTATAGACCTTCTTTTTTTTTTTTTTTTTAATTGAGCATTTAAACATTCAGAACAATCAGCTTTTGACCACGGCATCTGAGTGTTACTTTCATTTTCCCTATCATGTTTGGTAATGGGGTGCCCCCCGCGGCATGATCAAGGGAGCTATACAGTTACTGTCCCATATTGTTACTTTCTGAAGGCTCCTAGCTCATCCCTGCAGCAGGCTTCAATAGTTACATAGCAAATCTGTTATAGACTTCAATACGGTATTATTGCAGTCTATGGCACAAACAATATGAATATTTCATGTTCAAGTCCCTTGGGGGGGCTAAAAAAAAAAGTTTAAAAAAAATAAAAATAAAAAAATAAACCTAAAAGTTTAAATCCCCACTTTCCCTAGATCACATATAAATATAAGAAAATATATACCTATACTATCAAAATCTAAAAATATTTTTCCCATACGGTAAACTTATAACAGGAAAAAAAAATGGCTCCCTAAAAAAATGGAATAAAAAAAATCAAAACATCATACATTCCTCAACATGGTATCAATAAAAACTACATAATGTCCCACAAAAAGACACCTTACAGAGCTCCATCCACTGAAATATGGAAAAGTTACAGGTGTCAGAATATGGTATTCAAATAATTTTTTTTTCTACAATATTTAGAATTTTTGTAAACTTATTAACGTTGTACCAACCCAAAGAATAAAGCTAAAATAGCATTTTAACCACATTGTGGAAGTGAGAACAAAACCCGCAAGAAAATGATGGTACTCATTTTTTTTTTCTGATTCTACCTCCATTCTGAATTTTATTCCCGCTACCCAGCACATTGTACAGAATAATAAATAGTACCATTTTGAAGTACACCTTGTTACCAAAAATCAAGCCCTCAGAAATAGAAAAAAATTGAAAGCTATGGCTTGTGGAATGCAGGGAGCAAAAAATGAAAACAAAAATGAAAAATATCTGTGTCACATAAGAGTTAAAAAGAGAAATAAAGTTTAGTTTAATAAAAGTTCAAAAAATTATATATGAATAAATATTTTTAATGAAAAAATTGTTTGTTTAGAAATGGTTAGCAATAAAAGTAGAATTAAGTTAATGTAGTATTTATAGAATTTCTAACAGCCTGAAAAATAACAAACCATTATGTCGTACGTCTTCATGAATGAAAAAATTAAAAAGTTATCGGTTTCAAAATGTGCCAATGTAAAAATGACCTTTTTTTCCCCCATAAAATGTGTTGTTATTGTGCATATGTTATGTATTTTGTATTGCTGTGTTTAAACTGAATTGCAGAAGGAAGGGAACTAATTATTTTTACTACATGACAGACAAAAGAAGTTTGTGATTTTGAAACCATCAGCCTTTAAATCTCTAAAAAGCATATAAGCTCATTCACACAACTATTCCAGTGTTTATTTAATGCTTAGGAAAAACACCATGAAGTGTAAACTATTTCCATTTTATTTTGCAAGCATTTTTTATATATTTCATTTTGCCTACAAAACAGTTTTTTCTGGTATTTTAAATTTGTTTAGAAAAGTCTATTGGAAAAACACCAGAAAAGTACCATGCCAAAAGATTGTTGTTTTTTGAAAAAAACAAAAACAAAAAATGCTATAAACCCCAAAACACCACAAATAGAATTGCTTAGTTTGTACTGTAGACTTTTTAATTAGTTTGTAGGGTTATTTCCATCTCAGCAAATCACTGTCAAGACAGGAATAACTGTACTCAAGTCCCACCCACCATGGCAACCAAAATAAGCAGCTGGAGCTGCTATATGCTGTCTCTGTAACTCCCATAGAAGTGAATAAGAGCTACAAAAACAGAGTAGTTCAGCTGAGCTACACTGTTTTTGTAGCTCCTCAGTTATAGAAACATATTTGCTCAGCTATGCTATGCTGTTTCTGAAGCTCCCATTAACCTCTTTGCAAGTTGTAAAAATAGCACAGAGCAGTGCTGCTCCTTGATCCATAAGTCCCATAGATCCATTCACTGTTTTGCCCCTGATAAAAATTTCAATATAAAGTGATCAAAGCAATAGACATTCCCAAAAATGGTATAACTAAAAAGTACACCTGACCCCACAAAAAAAAAAAAAAAAAGGCCACAGAAATATAAAAAAGTTATGGGTGTCAGAATATGGCAACTTTTAGAAAAAAAAAAAAGTATTTTGCCAAGTTTTAGATTTTTGTTAAGGGGTTAAAATGTAAATAAAACAATATAAATTTGGTATCCCCAGATTGTATCAAAATATAGAATACAGGTGACATCTCATTTTGTCTGCAGAGTGAACACCATAAAACAAAGCCCATAAGAAAGTCACACAGATTCACTTTTTCTTCAAATTTTACCCATTCTGAATTTTATCCAGCTTCTTAGTACATTGTACAAAATAATAAATGATAGCATTATGAAGAACAATTTGTCCTGCAAACATTAAGCCCTCATATGGCTCTGAGAACAGAAAAAAAAAAAGTTATGGGATTTGGAAAGCAGGTAGTCAAAAACAAAAATCGAAAAATGTCACTGGCGGGAAAGGGTTAAAGCAACATCTGGCTGCTGTTTTTTTAACCTATAAAAAAATTTTAAAACCGCAAAAAAAAACAAAAAAACACACAGAATAATTTTGTTCTAAAAAGTTCTCTCTCCTTTGTAATTGATCTTTAGTGGTACAGAATACCCTGTTAGTGACAATCCTAAATTCCTTGAAATGCTGACTAACTTTCAACATGAAAAGAAATTTTTTTCCTTCCTTTGATCTAGTTACCTGCAACACATTGGTAGTTGTCATTCTCTGAAACAAATGTTTCAATTATTTTTACAAAAGTTCAAAAGTCTTTTGCCAAAACATGAAATGTAACATGTTAAAACAGACAAAATTTGACATTTCCTTAGAATCAGTATTTCTATATCAAAAAAGTAACACAAAACTTATTTGTCAAATACTGTATTCATGCTAAGTTGTTTGGCAATAATCATTGATAGTTTAGTTTATGGTATGTACAAAACTTATACAAATACAATTAATTTAAAAGTCACAGTATGGTGCAATTGACAACACTAATTAAAAAAAAAAAAAAAAGTGATTTTCAGTATTTAGAAATACGATTTAAAAAAGCATTCACTCATTAAAATAATTACATATAAAAAAAAAAAGAAAATAACACCCCTCAGATATTATAGTCGTATTATGGTACTTATTTTCACAGAGCGCTAATTTATGTTTAATGCCCTGTAAATTAATTACTGTGAAGAGCTATAATTATGATGTTATCTCTCCTTACCAAATATTAACTAAAAATGGCACCACTAGTGCCAATAACATTACACTGTGAAATGAAAAGGCACATGACTAATTGTATTCTCAGCATGTAAGGAAACCTGCAGAGCTTTGTGAAAAGTAAAATAATGCTAAACAGTCAAAACAGTAGAAAAAAAAAAAGTAGGGAAAAGTATTGAAATCCAACAGAAATGATAATTTATAGAGTTATATACATGTTACACAATTCTGCAACTAGACCATTGCATATTGACTTAAAGGAAAGTCTCCCATCTCTGCAAATCTCAGCTGAGATTGTAAAAAACTGCTTTGAAGTCCCAACCCTCAGGACAGCATTTATCGGAACAGCTGTGGTTCAGCTGAGCAGTGCTATACTATGTTGTTTCCCTAAATTCCATAGATGTGAATGGGAGCTAAAGAAGCAGCAAGGCACAGCTAATCTACCCTATTTCTGAAGGTATACAGTTATGAAAACAGCATCTGTGTTACTTTATTTACTCACCTCAGTAGGAGTTATGGGATCATTCAAGCAGTGCTACTCTACATTGTTCTCCTAAGTCTCACTCTACTGGTTGGAGCTTATGTGTAGTTATTCTCATCTTCACAGTGATTTGCCAAGAAGAATAATCCTTCAATCTCCTTTATCTAGTGGGGAAACAAATTTGAACCCATTTGTGGACGTGGACTGCAACCAATTTTCAACTTACCAATCTGTCCTTCCTTGCCTTTCCTCCTGGCTGGACAAGTCCAGATATTTTTACTTATGTCCTGATATGTATGTCATGAGATTATTTTTTTCCTGAAAATATTGGTTTTATAATATTGCGTGATGAAGTAAAATGCAATAGGTGCCTATGTGTGGCTATAAAGTGGTTGTGTTGTGAACCGCAGCCTTTCAAGGAAGCAGAGAAGCACCAAAAATAAGACCAGATGCATTTTTGGTCTTTTTCTAGGTTTTATCAAGGTAATAAATCTTGGCTAATGTTGGATATAAAAGAAATGTGTAAAAACATGCATCACAGCTTGCTTTGTATTGGCCTGTGTAGCCGTAGATCTGTTCATGGTGGTGTGTCTACCACCAAATGCAGAAAAAAAAAAGACTATGGTTATTTTATTGCTTAAACCAAACTGAAAAGTGTGTATATAGCAGCAAATTTATTGAAAACTATGTAAAAGAGAAGCTGTCTGCCACCCATAGCAAACGTTTACAGCATAGTTTTTTAATTTTTCAATAGCAGAGTGTGAAATGGAATCTCTCCTATAGCTTGCAATCCACAAGTAAGGCTCAGACATACGTATTGAGAACCTTCTTATACTATGGTGTAGTTTTGAAAGTGGAGCCCATTTTCAATGCAGAAGAGATTTAATTGCTTAAGATTTGGATGATTAACTTTGCAGCAAAGCAAATGGAACCTGTTGGTGTTATAGGTACCATTCTGCCTATTCAGAAGTTGGCCTCAGCAGGGACAGTTCTGTAAAAACCATGAACAATCATCTTCCAGTTGCATTTTACAAAAGGTTTAATCATAAATTTGAACAATTTGAATTTGGTTATTATCAACCATTTTCTTCATTTTGGGATTATACATTATATAATATTAATCATATTGCTTGAAAAACGTAAAATTTTGCAGTGTGTATGGCTGGTTTGACAATTTCTAAAGAACCTTTGATCTTAAATCATTTCTATTAATGAGGATTGACTGACTTTCAGCAGGCACTATTTCCGTGTGAATCAATAGACATTGTTCTCTTGAAAGTTGGTCAGTCAGTCAAATGACTTTTTTGTTATTTATGTGATGGACAAACCAGAAAATCACGTTGAATGGAGGTTTAATTTTCTCATTGGGTATAATGTCATGTAAATTTAAAAATTTCATATGCACCATGACTAATCCCATGTGTCAGGCTCTGGATCTTTAGGCCCTCTAGAACATATTACTCTGAGTCAACCTTTGTTTCAGGCAGAGATGTACATGTTCACTTGTAATTGCCCATAAACTTCACTTTCTTCACTTTTCTCACACAGGATATATCATTCATAGAGTCTATGTTATTTGTAAATAAATCAACTATAGTACCCAGACCTTAGTAGAAAGTTATTACCACCAAAGTCAGTTCCAAACGTGTATACCTGTTTACTTACTGAACTCTGACTTGCTCCTTGGATTCCCTATTTGCCTCCTGATTCTGCTTTGACATGCCCGTTTGGATTTGTGACTTTTGCCTTGTTTCGCGGCTTCTGCTCTCGTCTCCTGATTTTGTATATTACACTCTCTCTTGGGTTTTGACCTATGATTGTGCAACTTTTCTTGTCTCCACGTCACAGTTTAAATTTTAGTGTATTTTGTGTTGGTTTCTGTTGACATTTCAGATTCCCAGATTCAGCACAAGTCCACCGGCCTCGTGGTGAGCTCTGGTGAAGGTGTCTGGGGGTCTTTCTTGGCTCGCAGAGGTGTGATCATTTTAAATAGTGGTCTCTACTGCTCACAGTTATCAGCCTATCTCTTTCTATTGCTTTTACTGTGGTCTTGCATCTAACCATAACAAATATACTAAACAAACTTAAACCCTTCCTGCATCATGCCATACTTTTTCTTGTTGGGTGGGTAGGACATATCAACTCACTATACTTTACATTTAAGGGACCCTAAAGGTGCATACTCGTGAGCTGAGCCTATAGGCTATAATTTACAGCTGACACCCTGCAAACTTGGAAAGAATCTGACACAACTCTGATGCTGGCTTCTTAATCTTACATGCTGTGATCAGGAACAACAGCATCTGATTGCCATGGTTATGTAGTCTAATGAAGGTCTCCACCTCCGCAATATGTTTCTATCTGTGAAATATTCCTTTAGCAAAATCAAAATCCATTTAAAAACCCATTGATAGGGTTAAACTACATCTGTAAAACATTTAATATGGCCCTTATATAGCTACTGTACACAGATGGAAATTTTTTTCAAGTTTTTACTTTTAGTATGTGATGAAATACAAACAAATGGCTTCATAATGAAAACCCGTTACCATGAAAATGCATGGTTCCTGCAGTATGTAACAACCATACTGTAGGAACTCTTAAAGCTGCAAAGGAGTCTCTGCACTAGCTGCTTGACTTTTAACATGTAAAATGAACAGTTGCTAATCTCTTTAAGGCCATGGCCCCACATTGCGAAAAAGCAGCGCTTAAGCCACAGTGGAAACCTCACAAAAAATTCAGCATTTTACATTACCTGCAAAGTGGATGGGATTCTGGCTAATACCATCCATACATTGCAGAAAAATATCCTCAATGGAAATGCTGTGATTTAAAAAACGATTGCACTTTTGTAGATCGCAGCACATCAATTATACAGTCATGGCCAAAAGTTTTGAGAATGACACAAATATTCTATTTTCACATGATCTGCTGCCCTCTGGTTTTTATGTGTGTTTGTCAGATGTTTTTATCACATACAGAAATATAATTGCATTCATATTATGAGTAACAGAAGCTTATATTGACAGTTAGAATGAGTTAATGCAGCAAGTCAATATTTGCAGTGTTGACCCTTCTTCTTCAGGACCTCTGCAATTCTCCCTGGCATGCTCTCAATCAACTTCTGGACCAAATCCTGACTGATAGCAGTCCATTCTTGCAGAATCAATGCTTTAATTTTGTCTGAATTTGTTGTTTTTTGTTTGTCCACCCGTCTCTTGATGATTGACCACAAGTTCTCAATGGGATTAAGATCTGGGGAGTTTCCAGGCCATGGACCCAAAATCTCTATGTTTTGTTCCCTGAGCCATTTAGTTATCACCTTTGCTTTATGGCAAGGTGCTCCATCATGCTGGAAAAGGCATTGTTGAGCGCCAAACTGCTCTTGGACGGTTGGGAGAAGTTGCTCTTGGAGGACATTCTGGCACCATTCTTTATTCATGGCTGTGTTTTTAGGCAAGACTGTGAGAGAGCCGATTCCCTTGGCTGAGAAGCAACCCCACACATGAATGGTTTCAGGATGCTTTACAGTTGGCATGAGACAAGACTGGTGGAAGCGCTCACCTCTTCTTTTCCGAATAAGCTGTTTTCCAGATGTTCCAAACAATCGAAAAGGGGATTCATCAGAGAAAATGACTTTACCCCAGTCCTCAGCAGTCCACTCCCTGTACCTTTTGCAGAATATCAGTCTGTCCCTGATGTTTTTTCTGGAGAGAAGTGGCTTCTTTGCTGCCCTCCTTGAGACCAGGCCTTGCTCCAAGAGTCTCCGCCTCACAGTGCGTGCAGATGCACTCACACCTGCCTGCTGCCATTCCTCAGCAAGCTCTGCACTGCTGGTAGCCCGATCCCGCAGCTGAAACACTTTTAAGAGACGGTCCTGCCGCTTGCTGGTCTTTCTTGGGCGCCCTGGAGCCTTTTTGGCACCAATGGAACCTCTCTCCTTGAAGTTCTTGATGATGCGATAGATTGTTGACTGAGGTGCAATCTTTCTAGCTGCAATACTCTTCCCAGTTAGGCCATTTTTGTGCAGTGCAATGATGACTGCACGTGTTTCTTTAGAGATAACCATGGTTAACAGAAGAGAAACAATGATGGCAAGCACCAGCCTCCTTTTAAAGTGTCCAGTGGTGTCATTCTTACTTAATCATGACAGATTGATCTCCAGCCCTGTCCTCATCAACACCCATACCTGTGTTAATGGAGCAATCACTGAAACGATGTTAGGTGGTCCTTTTAAGGCAGGGCTGCAATGATGTTGAAATGTGTTTTGGGGGATAAAGTTCATTTTCTAGGCAAATATTGACTTTGCAAGTAATTGCTGTTAAGCTGATCACTCTTTATAACATTCTGGAGTATATGCAAATTGCCATTAGAAAAACTGAAGCAGTAGACTTTGTAAAAATTAATATTTGTATCATTCTCAAAACTTTTGGCCATGACTGTACATACAGAAACCCTGGCGTTTTCCATATACAGTGCTGGCCAAAAGTATTGACACCCCTGCAATTCTGTCAGATAATACTCAATTTCTTCCAGAAAATTATTGCAATCACAAATGCTTTGGTAATAATATCTTCATTTATTTTACTTGCAATGAAAAAACACAAAAGAGAATGAAAAAAAGTCAAATCATTGATCATTTTACACAAAAGTCCAAAAATGGGTCGGACAAAAGTATTGGCACCCTCAGCCTAATACTTGGTAGCACAACCTTTAGACAAAATAACTGCGAACAACCGCTTCCGGTAACCATCAATGAGTTTCTTACAATGCTCTGCTGGAATTTTAGACCATTCTTCTTTGGCAAATTTCTCCAGGTCCCTGAGATTTGAAGGGTGCCTTCTCCAAACTGCCATTTTGAGATCTCTCCACAGGTGTTCTATGGGATTCAGGTCTGGACTCATTGCTGGCCACTTTAGAAGTCTCCAGTGCTTTCTCTCAAACCATTTTCTAGTGCTTTTTGAAGTGTGTTTTGGGTCATTGTCCTGCTGGAAGACCCATGACCTCTGAGGGAGACCCAGCTTTCTCACACTGGGCCCTACATTATGCTGCAAAATTTGTTGGTAGTCTTCAGACTTCATAATGCCATGCACACGGTCAAGCAGTCCAGTGCCAGAGGCAGCAAGCAACCCTAAAACATCAGGGAACCTCCGCCATGTTTGACTGTAGGGACCGTGTTCTAAGGCCTCTTTTTTTTTCCTGTAAACTCTATGTTGATGCCTTTTCCCAAAAAGCTCTACTTTTGTCTCATCTGACCAGAGAACATTCTTCCAAAAAGTTTTTGGCTTTCTCAGGTAAGTTTTGGCAAACTCCAGCCTGGCTTTTTGTGTCTCTGGGTCAGAAGTGGGGTCTTCTCGTCAATTTTTCTTTTCCGTCCACATCTAGGGAGGTTAGCCACAGTGCCATGGGCTTTAAACTTCTTGATGACACTGCGCACAGTAGACACAGGAACATTCAGGTCTTTGGAGATGGACTTGTAGCCTTGAGATTGCTCATGCTTCCTCACAATTTTGCTTCTCAAGTCCTCAGACAGTTCTTTGGTCTTCTTTCTTTTCTCCATGCTCAATGTGGTACACACAAGGACACAGGACAGAGGTTGAGTCAACTTTAATCCATTTCAACTGGCTGCAAGTGTGATTTAGTTATTGCCACCACCTGTTATGTGCCACAGGTAAGTAACAGGTACTGTTAATTACACAAATTAGAGAAGCATCACATGATTTTTCAAAGGGTGCCAATACTTTTTTCCACCCCCTTTTTTATGTTTGGTGTGGAATTATATCCAATTTGGCTTTTTGACAATTCTTTTTGTGGTTTTCCATTGAGGACAAATTAAATGAAGATATTATTACCAAAGCATTTGTGATTGCAATCATTTTCTGGAAGAAATTGAGTATTATCTGACAGAATTGCAGGGGTGCCAATACTTTTGGCCAGCACTGTAGGTATAATAGAGGCAGAAAGTTTGCAGAGTAAAACATTTCTGCCTTGGTCTTTACTGAAGCATTTTTTTGGCTGCGGCTCGCTACGTGGGGCCTTAGGCTGAGGTCCAATGTTGTGGAAAAGCTACTTTTATGTTGCAGATTTTGCTAAGGTTTTCACTTCTTCTTTCTGCCAAATTCACACTTGGCTTTGACTCAAAAAACACTCCAGCAAAATCTGCCACAAAAAAAGCAGTGGTGTCTTTAAGACTAATTCAACATTTTTTTTTCCATTCCTTTCAATGGCTTTTGTTGTGAGTTGTTACAATGTATCCAGTTATTACATGCAAGTTGAATTTGACTACCTATATAGGTCAATGTCCTACTTTCAATGACCCTAGCAGCCCTGATCAAATACAGTTGTCTAAACAAGTCAGTGCTGGTTGCTAACTGTATCCCCAGCAATGAAGGATAGGATATACATAAAATTAGAGTTATGTTATAAAAAAATATTTAATATTTTCCTATAAAATCCAAAGGAAGCATATACTTTCTGAAATGTAAAATCAAAATGGAGTACAAAATAATTTTTCAGTCTATAATATTTTTCAGTCTGTCAGAGGTGCAGCAAAAGCAGTAAAATCTCATTTCTGTTTTTCTCAATGCACACCTTGTATTATATATTTTCTTTTAGTATTTGCAAATAACATCATATGCAGTCTAAAAGGTAGAGATTTGAATGGAAGCCAAGAAATGAATATCAAAGTCAGTGGCTACAAAGTTGTACGGACAGAACATTGCTTGCTCTTCTGTTGTGACAGTATTTTCTTATATCTGTCTTCATAGAAACTACACTTTAGACATCATTTATTATTCTACAAGCAGAGAATAATAAATTAAGTACTCTGCAATCGAACAAAATATTGTCACCAAGGGGATCTGTACTTCTGCAAACAGAAAAAAAATGACTGAGCAGTATAAACAGAAAGTGAATTATTTCCTTGTTGAAATGAATTCTTAATTTAGGATTTTTCATAATTTATGATTTTTGTTCTCTTTAATCCACTTCAAAGCTTTTCAAACATACAGTAACATAGAGCACATATCGGTAAAATAAACTGCATTATCTACATTTTTTCTGAATAGATTCATTTATGGATTAAGTAACAATGGGCAAGTATACAATCTAATTTTTGGATTTTGGACTTTTTCATGGCCATTTTTCATCCATGGTACACCCATTTTCATAGTTCCCTCATAGACTTATTAGTGATTCATGAAAAACTGGCAGAAATAGGACGTGTCCTATTTATATAGGTCTGTCCAAAAAACGGACTTGTGACTAGCCTCATAAACTCTACTTGTTCTTAAAATTATCAGCATTCAAAACCCAGCTGTCAAACCATTATTTTTCACTTTATTGCTACTCTTCTGTCATATTATAGACTACATTTTAGACTACAGTACAGAGTTTAGTGTGCTGTAGGATTAGCAGGAGAGAGAGAGAGTGGCCCATATTTAGAATTTCACAAATTGCTTTGGAAATATAGGCCTATGTTAGCTTTCAAGACATAGATTTTCAGGACTAGTTGTATTTCTTAAAGGCACATTTTATTGTTTAGTTTTTATTATGTTTGGGAGAGGGGATTGCTTATGAACTGCTGAATTATCCTAGCTCTACATTAACTTCATAGCTGATCCACCAGTGTAGGCCATATGACCACACTCGTGGGAACTCTTAGGCTCATATAGAGGGAATTACCTGATTGATTGGCATAACTAATTTTTCAAACAACTTTTGTTTTTTCTTGTAGAATGTATATAGTTAATACACTTTGTAATATATTGTATTAATGAATTGTAGTTCCTTTCTGTGAAATCCTGCACATCATTTTTTTTCTTTCTCTAGCTTCCCTATTGGGAACTGAAACTTGTACATTGCTTTCACTTGGTGTACAGATAGTTGGGTTTTATATAATGCAGGGAAGATGAGGCTACTGGAGTCACTTCAGACAGTTATATGTTGGACATTAGAAAGCATAAAACTGTGCTTCTGGTGTCATATGAAAGATAAGACTCTTAAGATCATTCTACCTATATTATTTCCATTGATATCAAGTTCAAAACACTGTTGGAATTGAGGGAAGCTGCAGCTGTTTATAATATACTAGTTGTATTTTTAACAGATGATTGCTCTGGAAATAATACAGGTAAAACTGTGATCATTGTGTCATATCCTAACCAAGAATTTTCTTTCATAGGACCCCAAAATCACTGTCCTATTGTTAGAATTGCACGTAAGCAATTCCCAATAACAGCTGCTAGAGAAAGGGACGACAAAGATAGTGAGCCATAAAACTAGGCCCATCCCGTGTCCCTACCTAATTGCTGCAGCTGTCCTAATGACAGGGACGACTGGCCTACAAACCTTACTCTAGATAAGTGATACACAGAACATTACAAGACAACACAACAAAGAAGAGGAGTCAGCAAGCCAAGGGTCAAGCCAGAGAGACTAAACAATACCAAATCGCAATCCAAAAGAGTAGTCAAAAGCAGAGGTCAGTAAATACAATATAAGAGCAAGGACAAATGCTTAGCAAGGTCAGAGACACAATAGCCAGCAACCAAGTATAGGCTGATGGCCAGTTTAAGGAAGTCCAGAACCCGCCCCCATGTTTGATTGGCAGATAAGCTGTCAATCGCAAGTACACAAAAGTTAACCCTAGCAGTGCCAACACAGAATGACAAGAGTCTGGGAGCAGGTAATCATGAGTGGATGGTCCTCCTGCGCTGTACAATGCAGCCAGAGGACGGCACAGGAGTTCGAACCTATGTTTTTAACATACCCAAGATATAATTGTTTTAAGTGACCCTCAGCTTCCCTGCATTTTATAAGCGCACATACACGCATACTCAGATAAGAAGCAGGATACAGATTTTAGCTCTAGAGAAATGATGACATAAAAAAGTAGAGTTTCACAGAAAAACACCAAAATTTGTCCATAAAGTATATGCTGACAGAAAATTGAAAGTTATTAAAAAGTTTAGTTACACTTTAAGAGCTAGCTTTTGCAGTTTGGTGCTTATTATAGTGTTTGCTAGGTGTGTTTTATCATGTATGTTTTTTGTACATTTCCAATTACTGTGTTTGAGTCTAGTTTGTGCTTAAGTGTTTTTTTTTTTTTTTTCCTAGTCTTCCTGGTGGTATTTTTTTACATCCGTTACTGGTTTTCAGTAGTTTGTTTTTTCTTGTCCCTGGGGCCAGCTCTCATTTTGTTGTGTTAGGAACAGTGTCTGCTAATTAAGTTTTTCACGAAGGATATGTATAGGATCAGAATTTAGGAAAAGCTACAATCAAGGCTAGTGTATTATGTATTTACCAATACCACCATTACCTGTTCCATCATCGCACTGTTGATTACCATTGATTTACTGTTACTATTCATTTTATTCAACTGTTGTTGTTGTATAGTTCTGAGTTACTGTAAGTTCTGGGGATGGCTAAGTACCAGGAGACATTGAGTGCAAGGAAAAAGTTTGCTAATGGTGAATTACAATTGTATTGTGTTGGGACCAGCCAGTCTCAATATAATTTCAATTTTTTTCATTGTTTTTGCATTTGTTTACTGTAAAAATGTCAAGTTAATTTTATTGTATGGATCAGCCGGCAGCATGCATTGAAAGGAAATATATAATGTTTGTTTTAGTACTTTTACACAATAAAATCATGTTATATGGAAAATATACATTTGTCATATTTTTTAATTAATTTTCTAAAATTGTTTTGAAGAGAATGGTATATTACCCTATTTCATGGACCCCAGACAGTATATTGCCCCCTTTACTGCCCCCATACAATAACTGTCTCTTACATTGGTCCCATACAATTGCTCCCATACATTATACGTAATAATATAATAATAATAATATATAATGATATATGTAAGTGATTAAAATATTACAGCGAAAGGAGAAGATTATTGGAGGCATATAGATTTGGTATGGTATCCTGCAGCACATTGTTCACAGATATTGCACAGTGCACCTTGGTTTCAGTGCACATGCATCGGACCTCAGGTGCATGTTAAGGTAAGTATAAATGTTTGTGTGGTGCATTTTTTTTTTTTTTGGGGTTATTTTTTATGCGGGCACAGATGCTATAGGTCTACATGGCACACTAAGCCCCCAGTACATAAGGACTTGTGAGTGGTTTAGTGTCTCATATGGTTCCTTTAATACTTTCATGACATTTGATGTACATGTACATCATAATGTTGGACAGGGGTATGAGGAAAGCTCTACACAGTGGATGCCAGTTGTATTATAAAGACGACGCCTGCAGCTAATAGCCATGATTGGTGACAGCACCGATTGTGAATGTTAACCTTTAAGATATCACAGTCAATTGTGACTGCAGTATCTAAGCCAGTGTGGCTCATGGACGCCGCCATCTTGGAGCAGATCGTTGCCTCCCAGAATGTTGTGAAGGATGGCGATGTGTTATCATGATAACTGAGTGTGTATCAAGCTCCTGGGCCTGTCATTATAGAACTTTTACTACACCCTACCAGAGGGTTGCAGAATTTACAGAGGTGATCAGACTTAAAAAGTTTAAAAAAAGTTTTAAAAATATAAAAAATACTAAAACACTCCACATTTCTAGTTACCCTCTATTTTGCAAATAATAAAATAAACAAACAAAAAAAAATATTAGGTATCACAACATGCAAAAATTCCAGAAATATTAGGCAATAAAAGTATTCCATATGGTGAATGGCGTAAAGGGAATAAAATCAAATTGCACAGATGTGTGATTTTGTGTCTCTTTTCCTTCCACAAAAATTTGGCTAAAAAATTATCAAAGAGTTGTATGCACCCCATAACAGTACCAATAAAAATTACAACTTATGCTTCGTTCACACCTGCGCTTGCAAGCCGTCCTTTGCCAATCCAGTGAAAATCTCGGCGAACTGGATTGGCATCGGATACAGACCGGTCAGCGACGCATTGGTTAAAAACCCATTCATTTGAATGGGTTTTTAAAGCAATGCGCGGGTGTCCGATTGCACCCTCTGCGCTCCGAAGCCGTTTTTTTTTCGTCGGACACAAAGTCCTGCGTGTCCGACTTTGTTTCCGACGAAAAAAAAGGATACGCAGCGCAGAGGGTGCAATCGGACAACCGTGCATTGCTTTAAAAACCCATTCAAATGAATGGGTTTTTAACCAATGCGTCGCTGACCGGTCTGTATCCGATGCCAATCCAGTTCGCCGAGATTTTCACTCGATTGGCAACGGACGGACAGCAAGCGCAGGTGTGAACGAAGCATAATCTGGAAAAAAAGAGCTCTTATGCAATTCTCTAAAAAACTTTATGGGGTCAGATTATGGCAATGTAAAAAAAATATATATGTAAATTTGCTAACAATAAGATCATGCTGGCCCACAAAATAGAGGTAACATCATTTTTACTGTAAAACAAAAGAAGATGGTGCAACGGTGTTTTTTTTTTTCAATTATACCCCATTCAAACAATTTTTTTCTAGCTTCACCGTACATGAAATTATATTGAAAGCAACACATGAAATGGTGTCAATGGTAAATAAAATTTGGCCCATAAAAACGAGGCCCTCGTATGGCTATGTGAATTGTAACATTATGGCTTTAGGAAGGCATATAGGGATAATTATCCTGTTTACATGCCATAAACAAAATACATAAAATGGAATTGCATCAATATGTAGTCACTCTGTGATGCTAATAGGCTGAAATCCCATAGTGTGTTGCTGCATTATTTATGGCATTTTGTAATAGTGCTTTTTTTTTTTTTTTTTTTCCCCCCACAACACATTCTGGGGATTTAATTTTTTTCTGTTGTTTTTTCCCCAATGATTTTTGTTAAAAACTTCTTCTAAAGCTAAAAGGTCTGGGAAAATGATGCAACACCAAAAATGCTTCTAAACAAAGCTTTATTTTTATTTTGTTCAATTTAAACATTACAACGTGGCTATGAGAATATCCCTCAGCCATATAAAACAGGATTGCAACATTATGTACATTATAATAGGCCACGTTGCTTTTATAAACAATTTAAAAATGCCAGTCTTAATCCATTCCCCCACTGGTGCCATAGAAGTGGCAAAATTAGTAAGAAGTCCCAGTCTATTAATAATTCTACCCTATGTCCAAAGGTCCCATGTGACAGAGGCTTCCTTAGATTTATGGTATAACTCTCATAAGTTTTATGGCATGAGTTATAGTTAAAATGATGGATTGGGGTATCCCTACCCAGGCATGCCAAGATTCCCACCTCTCTTTGCCTACTGTCTTAAAAAGCTGTGTGAAGAGTGCTGAAGATGTGATGGCACACCAAAAATGTGCCATGCTATGGCACAGTTTTAGCCATTTTCTTGGTGCAACCCAGTTAGTAATTCTGGGCCAGTTTGTGTAATGGAGCCCTTCCAGATGTAGCAAAGTTGAACTGGCATTTAACTGGCAGTTAATGATATTTGTTATGTAATGTGATTAGCTATTGAAGTACAGTATAATATTATTGCTGGTTAAACTTCCTTCAAGTGTATGTATAGAATCTACTGTGTGCTACTTTTGAGCTAGTATTGTTTGTTCTTGATTTCTGCTGGGATAGTGCATTATGTAACACTCTGTGTTACAATGCGTGAAAATTTCAATGTACCCACCTAGAATAACTTTTTTACTGGTCATAGTGAGGATGAGGAAGAATTCCTGCTATCTAGCCTAGGATATCTTTGGGTATGGAACATTTTGCAGTACTTTAATTTACGGTCCATAGAAGGATGAACTACTTTTAATGAACTGTATATTTTCAAAGCCATTTATGTTATGCTAAATGTGGGATTTTGTTTGCAGCACAATAAGAGAAAGAAAGCAATGCTTATTTATTTCAATGATTATTCTTAATACGTGGTAAGTTATTGTTCAGGCTTTTTAGTGTACAGACACTGTAATGAGGCATGAAATAGAATCTACTCAGCCCCTTGAAGCATTCTTCAGTGAAAGGTTAATATAATGAAATGCATCCATTCAGTACAATATATGTCAGCATTCCAGCCCTTAAATAGGTTCTGTCCTGAAAAGTTTCTACAATTATATTCAAATTTAAATAGCATCATAAAAATGTTTAGAAGGTGGTGGTGTGTGCCTAGAAATACAGATATTCATAAGTGTACTGTAAATAGATGTGTATATTTTAATTATTGTATAGTTTTTTACAATTGCAATTTTTGAAAATAAGAAATATACAGTAATACTGAATGTAAAGTTCTAATATTAAATATTCTTATACATCAGTGCACTACATAGAAATCATGAGACCCCCATAGCAAAAGTCAAAAATGTCCTCCCCAAATACTACTATTGAAATTAAATTAATTAGAATATGATGCACTTGTGCTGTGTCAGACCCCCTTCACTATATTTCTATACCACTTGTGAGAATGTGAACCTAGAGGGCGCTGGTGAGTGACCCAAAACCAGGGTTGAAAAGGTCCTCAAACACACCCATAGGGGGGCGTCACTCCAGAGGGAGTGCAGACGGCAGGATAGTGCTGCTGGAGACCTGCAGAGAGCAGGTGGATTGTGGAACCAGTCGGAGACAGACAGGTGGTCTGTCCCAAGAGGACTGGATTTCAGAAAGGACTGGTTAAGCTCAGTGTGAGCCAGACCACTAAGAAGAAACATTAGTAAAGCTTGCTCTAAGAAGTGAGTAAGGGTTCAAGTAGTAAGGTATTGCCCTGTGTGTGGGCTAGGCTGTTTTGTTATTTTTGTTCCTGTTCCATTTATAAGCTGAATAAAGCCATTTATTTTGGATTGCCGCTACCTGATATGCGGTTTATTTGGCACCGAGTACCACCAACACCTCTGTGAAGTCCAGGAAGCTGCCACCTTTGAAGCTAAATTACCCCCAATTGTCACACACTCATCTTTCCTCTTGCCCATTAGTGTAAACCACAATTGAGACCAGTTATTTTCAAATCTTGCCCTCCCATCCTTCACTTAATGCCCAGCTGAGCCTACATCCACAGACTAATGTTCATAGGGACAGAACAGAATACCATGTAAATTTATCATCTTCATCCACATCCATCTTCTCCATGGTGCTTTACCTCCCTATATTTTCTCCCTCATCTCTATCTACCAACAACAGTTTATAGAATCCTACTGCATTTGGGGCTTCAAAGCAGATGGATGGTCAAAGTACCTATGCTAACAAAGGTTCAACAGAAAAAAAGGCTTCAATTTACACAGCAGTATCAGAATTGGACCACTGCTGAGTTTTCTGCTTCATCGTAAAGATGAACATTTGGCGTGTCAGGTGAAAGACATCAGGGAACAAACACCATGTTGAAAGCACATTAGCTGGTGGTGGCAACGTTATTGTCTAGGGATTTTTCTATGTGGAAGGCACTCTGAACCAATTTAGGTATGAATCCTTTCTTACATATCATGTACATGCATGCTGCGTGTCTTTCCTGGGGCAGATGGATCTTCCAGCAAGACATTGCAACATGTCACATAACTAGAAATGTCCAACAGTGGATGTCCAAGAGTTCCAAGTACTTCCCCTTACTAATTCCCCATATTTGAACCCATTTCAGCATCTGTGGGACCACCACGATGATTGTGTTCACACTGTGGATCTTTTCCCACATACTCTTCAGTGAATGTGGGATGTACTGTAGGGATGGATCCAGTTAAATGAGACAACCTAGGAGCATCTTATTGAGTCACTGCCAGTCCGTCCAGCTGAAGTTCATGCTGCACACGGTAGTTACTCTGGATAATAGTTGGTGGTCATAATAATGTGACTCGACTCTGTATATACAGCATATACTTACTACTTTAGAGCAGTTCAGTCAGAGAGATTTCTACACACAAAAAATGTAACATATGCTTTACATTTACATAGACTAGTCCATGTCCTTTAAACATCACTAACCTAATCACTGCCAACTTCACTATATTGCATCCCAAAAATAAATGTATACCCCTTCATCTAACTCCAAAGCATATTCAGACTTACTACCAGAATAAATACATACCTTAAACCTCAAAGCCAGTACAATCGCCATACCATAAAATAAATACAGACACAAAAATAAAAGCAGAACAGACCCAGTAATAATTAGACCCCAAACAATATCCTACAATGAAGACTCACAGAAGACACCCCTTACAGACCCCTTACCTCATATTAACTAGAGACTCCAGACCTGACCTCAAAATAAATGCAGTCCCCAGATCAGTCTCGCCAAAACATACAGACTCTGGGACAGACCTATACAGACCTTAGAATATAGAACACACTTGAGTTCAAAATAACTACAGAACAAACCCTAGATTAAACTAAGCACATGACTCCTAAAGATTCTGTATGAACCAAGGTTTAACTACAGAGCAAAATGTCCTATATATACAAGGTTCAATTCCCATAAAATATAGCTTTTAATCTAATTACCCTAAAGCTAATACTGGTGAATGCTGTTAGATTAAAAACCCAGTAATGCCTTTGCTCAATATCATTAGACTCAAATATTATAAGCAGAGGGAGCGGAATAATCTCTCAGGGCAAATATCTTCCTTTGTCTCTTAGTACGATTATACTCAGGCTTTCTATTAGTTGTGGTAGGTCTGTGATTTCAGAACAAACCACAATGCCTCCATCAACCCAGGGTGAGGAAGTTGAATAAGAGATGGAAACTGTTCCAACTGTACATGTGTGTTTTCTGTAATATATACAATAGAGGGACCATCTCTATCTAATGCTGCACTTTGCTTAATGCGTCACAAATTTGGTGGTCTCTTCAAAGGGCTTGAGAAGCCGATACACTTCCTTCTTGAGCCTCCATTGACGTATGCTGAGATAACACGTTGTCCTCCACCATGTTTAAAGTAGAGTTTCACTGAGTTGGAATGTTGCAGATAAAGCAGTTTCAAAGGCAGACTGTTTTGTCACTGTAAATCGAGCAGGGTACACATTTCAGCAAAAAAAACAAAGAATTTTTGGCCCATGAGGAGCGCCTATTTTAAGACACCATACAGCATAATAAAGTGGCAAACCACCAGATTAAGGACATGCACCATACAGGGACAATATATTATTCATCCTAACTTCAGCAAAGCTGCAATATTGGTGCCATTGTCGAGGGAAAAGCTACCCAGTTGGAGTTGACGAGGAGCCATCCAGTGGGATACTTGTGAAGCAGCTGCTCCACTGTGTGGCCTCTCTGATCCAGGCTCATTAATTGTATGCAGCGCTTCACCTTATACCCATTAAATGAGGAGGGAGGAGGAGGAGTGAAAGCAAATGACTTGCCCTGGTGAAGATGTTGGCAGGAAATGGTCCGGAGAGAAGGATCCAGAGGAGGTAGATGGGTCCTGCATGGTTTTGGAACTGAGCTTGCACCATCTGGGTAGAATTAGCACCTGGCCTTGTTGGATTTCTGTACTTTGACTGCTGCTGCTCAAAATATTGGGCCGTGAAAGCTATGTATTGTCCTTGTCCATAATTGCTGTTCCACATGTTGATGGTGGCATGCACCTTTCCCCAGACTAACATATCCAATGAAATGCCCACACACTCTAACACATGACAATATAAAGCAGGAACAGATTTCCTAGAGTAATAATGGTGGCTAGGTATCCATTGAGAGAGAGTGCATGCCATCAGTTGGCAAAATGCAATAGAATCCACTAAGTAGTATGGCAGGGAATGCATGACCAGTAGCTTGGCCAGGTGAAAGTTAAGCTGAAGAACCGCCGGATGACTGGGTGAATATGCTAGGCGTAGATGTGTTCTACAAGGAAAATCACGGGAAGGAGTAAAGTAGTCTTCCTCACTATTCCTGCCAAAGCTGCCTGCTATATTTCCAAATAAGATGGTGATGCCTTTTCATGTTGGTACATGGGGGTGTCATTCCTACATTTTTATCTGCACGTCTACGTTTCTGCTTGTAGATTTCAAACACTGCCAGGGAATTATAATTTGGCAATGTAGAAAAAAAAATCCAAATGAGAAATAGCCACATGTAGTTGCTGCAGCCAACAACAGCAGCAGTGAAAATGTGTCAGCCATTACCACCATCCGTGCGAGAATACCCCCACTCCACAAGTTTCCCTTAGGTCTGCTTGGGAAGGCTTAGTAAATGTTGGGCCTGTACAATCGCTGGAATCATTACTCTCACCATTGCCACCTCCCTATTCATCTGATTTCACCTTGTCACCCTGACCCAGTTGCCAAGTCCTATCCGCAAAAGAATTACATCTGCATCATTGCTTATTTCTGACCCATCATTGCCATGGGATTTCTGTGCATTCTCAGAGCTTCTACCTCCACCACCAACAGTCATGTCTTCCTAGTCTGCTTTCACATACTGCTGACTGTTCTCATCTATCTCATAAAAAGTGGAGGAAGACTGTCTGACTAGGAGAAATAAATTTCTCAGCAGGTGCCACATCGCTACCAGGGATCTGTGTCAGTGTATAATATGAAGGAGACATGAATGAAAGTCAAAAAAGGCCCTGAGGTAAATTAAGTGTTCTGTAGGAGAGGGATAAGGAACACACAGAAGACTGACTCAAGATAACATCACTCTTGGACGCAATATCCTCCTGTGAATGAGATGTGCTAAGAAAGTAATCAAAAACCAGAAGTAGTGTTGTTGTTGTTGTTGTTGCCATCCACATTCTTATTGTTAGTACATTTTTTTTTGGGGGGTGGGGGGTTGTCATTTTTTTCTACTGCACACTGCTTAATTATAATAGTGATACAGGTTTGGAAACCATTCTGACACTGTGTGTCTTTTTTTTTTTTTTTTTTTTTTTTTTACAAGTACTTATTTTTTTAATTTTTTTTTTTTTTTTTCAAATTAGTGCAGGCTGTTAACTCATAGTTATCAGACAAGTATTAATACATGCTTTAAGCACCTCACAAAAATATAGAAGGATCACCTTAAATGAATAGTACAGGTGAATATAAGAAGCATTGTATATATTATATATTTTATAAGAGAAAATGCTCCTTTCTCCTGTTCTTTTGCTCTGTTTCAACTGACTTTCACTCTGAAATCTCTGCTGAAGGTCATGCTCCAGCTCAGAATAGAAGTAAATGGAGGGGAGAAGTGAGAAGGGAACTAGCGAGAAAGGAGAGACAGGCACAAGAGACTGCAAGCAGCGAAATAGGAAGTTCCTGTTTCACCAAAGTGTTTTAGTCAAATCAGTCTGGGTGAGTACTTCTCGGTAATATCGGAATTGGAAATACAATGGAAGCACTTACATTTTTCCCTTCAGCAGCCAAAACTCACCCTTTCTAAAATGTGTGGCCTTAGGCTTAGAGAACGCGTTGCTGGAAGGAACTATTTTTGACTCAGTGTAAAAGCAGCAGAAAAATGCTGTATTTTACAGTACCATCAAAGTGAACGAGATTTTGTGTAATCTCATCCATACATTGCGGAAAAAAATTCCTTTTTGTTTATGCTCCCATAAAAACTAAATTGCAAGCAGAAGAGAAGTTTCGCTGTCTTTCACAAGTGAATTTGGTGCATTTTCTTTCTCCCTCAGACATTCCACTGTATTTAATTATCTGCGTTACACTATGTGTGATTTTAGGCTTCAGCTCCCTACACTTGGAGATGTGTAACTTCCCATGTTTTTGATCACTGCCTCTTGATTGATGGCTCTTTGATATTTGCTGTGTTTTATTTTTCCGTTGGAAATTCCACTGTATTTGTTTAGCTGTGTTTCACTATGTGTGGTTTTTCAGCTCCCCACACTTGGAGACATGTAATTTCCACTGTTTTCGCTCATGGCTCTTTGACGTTTTCTGCAATTTAAGACGTACCTGTTTGAGGGTGAGGCAGGGATCGAACTCACGACATTTGTCATACAGACACACAAATGCGTCACCCTACTAACAGAGCAAAAGTGGGAACAGGAATTAGTGGATTCATCCTTAAGATTAATGTTGCTTTTATTGGAAGGGGAGAAAACGTTTCTACATGATAATACTTGGGCCCTACAAGAAGTCATAGATAATTCAAAGAAAATATCTCTATTAAGGGGTCTATCTTTTGTTCCAACCACAAAATATGACTCTTTCAATTGGGTAAAGGACATTTATTTATTCGTAAGCTCAAATGGAAAAAAATCTTTATCCTACAGCAAAATAGACAGGCAAATGAACTGGGGATTGCTGGAGAGGATATACAGCTTCATCAAGATCTAATGTCCTTACTCCAAGAAGGATCAAGGCAGGAAGGAGAAGGTCCTTTTACAAATTTTAAACCTTTTAAAAAATATTTTCTTTACTTAGCTGCTTTTTTCTTGCCATAATACAAATTCTAACACTCCATTCAGTAGGACTATCAGCTGTGTATCCACCTGACTTCTGAACAACACAACTGATGGTCCCAACCCCATTTATAAGGCAAGAAATCCCACTTATTAAACCTGACAGGGCACACCTGTGAAGTGAAAACCATTTCAGGTGACTACCTCTTGAAGCTCATCAAGAGAATGCCAAGAGTGTGCAAAGCAGTAATCAAAGCAAAAGGTGGCTACTTTGAAGAACCTAGAATATAAGACATATTTTCAGTTGTTTCACACTTTTTTGTTAAGTATATAATTCCACATGTGTTAATTCATAGTTTTGATGCCTTCAGTGTGAATCTACAATTTTTATAGTCATGAAAATACAGAAAACTCTTAGAATGAGAAGGTGTGTCCAAACTTTTGGTCTGTACTGTGTATATATATATATATGTGTGTGTGCTGGATGGGGTGTATATCTCGCCTGGTTTCCTCAGCCAGGCAAGGTAGCAGAAATCCAGGAAGATAAGTGTTGCCTTAGGAGAACGTAGTCCTGCTAATGATTTTCTTTAAATTACATGGGCTGGATTTTCTGGACTGGAGGATATGTTGGCAGTGGGAGTCTTCCAGTCCACACCACTAGTCCACTACTGGGTTTTCCCCTACTCTCAAGTGCTCTCAGCTGAAGCTTCCTGTCAATGATTTCTGAGGAAGGAAGCCTGGCAAAAGGAGGGCTGACAGGTAGCAGGCTGTGGGAGAGAGTACCCCTGGAATGGATATTATACATAGTCTGCTTGCTGATACATATTTGGACCTGCACTAGGTTAGTGAGGCATGCTACTATATAGTTAGAGCCGGACAGGCTTAGGTTTTGTTTTGTTTTTGTGCTGGAACTTTTAAATAAAAGCACTGTTGGAGTTTGAAAACTGCTCACTGTGTGAACTCTGTCATTGCCGACTCCCACTGTGTGAGCTGTTCCCTACAATATATAATATATATATATATATATATATATATATATATGATGTTCCATCAGTAATTTATGGTATTATTATCCGAATCTGATCCTCGATATACAGAAGCAATCTTCAGCTTGAACCTGATACACAACAAAAGACATTGAAAGCAATGGAAAAAAGTTAAAGGGATTAGCAGCAGTTTATCCTTCTAGGACTCGGACATTTTTCATTTATTCCCTCCCCACATTCCAAGAGCCATAACTTTTTCATTTTCAGTTCACAGAGTCACATGATGGCTTATTGTTTGCGAAACAAATTGTACTTTGTAATGGTACCATTCAATATGCTGTGCAATGTACTGGGAAGCTGGAAAAAATTCTAAATGAGAAAAGCTGCATTTGCGCCAGTTTCATATGGGTTTAATTTTTACAGCGTTCACTGTGTGGTAAAAATGACATACTACCTGTATTCTGCAGGTCAGTATGAACACGGCGATACCAAATTTATATAGTATTTGTAATGCAAAATAGGAAAAAAAATTTGTGTCACCATATTGTGACACCTGTAACTTTTTCATATTTACATGTATGGAGCTGGGTAAGACGTCTTTTTTTGCAGAACAACATGACATTTTTATTGATACCATTTGGGGAAAGATCTGATGGTTTGATCACTTTTTATTCAATTTTTTATAGGAGGCAAAATGTTGAAAAAAAAAATGCTATTCTGTCATTTTGATTTTTTACGCCGTTCACCGTATGGGATAAATATTTTAATACTTCGGGAATTTTGGAGCGTGGGGATACTTAATGTGTTTATGTTTACTTATGTTTATTTACTTTTATATTTGATCTAGGAAAAGAGGGGTGATTTGAACTTGTGTTTTTTTTTTATTTTATTTTTTTTATACTTTTAAAAACTTCTTTTACTATTCAGTACAATACAACTGTATTGCAGTGAATAGCAAAATGCCTGCACTTCTATTAGACGCTGCCTCTGGCAGCGTGCAATAGAGCTAATGCAATGACAAGTCTGGGAGCCTTCAATAGGCTCCCGACTGTCATGGCAACCGATCGTCGCCCTGACGTTCTGGAGGGTAGCAATCAGTGAAAAATGGCGGCGCCAGTGGCACCTGTGCAGTTTAGATGCCGCGGTCCCATTTGATCACGACATCTAACAACCGCGATCGGTGCAGGCTCTCTCCATACATCCTCATGTGAGGCAGGATGTATTATTACGCCCTGAGTCGCTAAGGGGTTAAATGTCATGATCACCTTGGCTACGTTCTGTAAGTAGTGCTTGAAAGAAAAAACTGTTGAAATAGAAATAAAGCCAACTGTAATCATTGGAACATATGTTTAACTGTTACCAATGACTCAAACTTTAAGTCCACCTATTATACACACATATCATGTCAACGACCATATACACGCGTGGACAAAATTGTTGGTACCCCTCGTTTAATGAATGAAAAAAAGCCACAATGGTCACAGAAATAACTTGAACCTAATAAAAGTAATAATATATAAGAATTCTATGAAAATGAACAAATGAAAGTCAGACATTGTTTTTCAACCATGCTTCAACAGAATTTTTTTAAAAAAGAAAACTCATGAAACAGGCCTGGACAGAAATGATGGTTCCTTTAACTTAATATTTTATTGCACAACCTTTTGAGGCAATCACTGCAATCAAATGATTCCTGTAACTGTCAATGAGACTTCTGCACCTCTCAACAGGTATTTTGGCCCACTCCTCATGAGCAAACTGCTCCAGTTGTATCGGGTTTGAAGGGTGCCTTTTCTAGACGGCATGTTTCAGCTCCTTCCAAAGATGCTCAATAGGATTTCGGTCAGGACTCATAGACGCCCATTTCAGAATAGTCCAATGTTTTCCTCTTAGCCATTCTTGGGTATTTTTAGCTGTGTGTTTTGGGTCATTATCCTGTTGCAAGACCCAGTCACACTGAGACCAAGCTTTCTGACACTGGGCAGCACATTTCTCTCTAGAGTCCCTTGATAATCTTGAGATTTCATTATACCCTGCACAGATTCAAGACACCCTGTGCCAGATGCAGCAAAGCAGCCCCAGAACATAACAGAGCCTCCTCCATGTTTCACAGTAGGGACAGTGTTCTTTTCAAGATCTGCTTCATTTTTCCATCTGTGAACATAGAGCTGATGTGCCTTGCCAAAAATTTCTATTTTTATCTCATCTGTCCATAGGACATTCTCCCAGAAGCTTTGTGGCTTGTCACCATGCAGTTTGGCTAATTACTTTTGTCAGATTCAAGTTATTTCTGTGACCATTGTGGGTTTTTCTTTCATTAAACGACAGGTACCAACAATTTTGTCCACGTGTGTATTTAGTGGTACATTGAATATGCTGACAGTAATATAAGTTTAATAGAAAAAGTTGTAATTCACTGTAAATAACATATGGAAATATTTTTTACAGAATACTAGATGTTAATTCATGAGAATAAAACGCGTATGCTTAAATTAAGAATTAGATTGGCATGTATAATCCAAAAAGGCTTAAAGTGTAACTAAACTTTTGGACATCTTTAGATTTTCTGGCAGTATGTGTGTCATTATTACATTTTGTAATATACTTTATTAAAAAAAATTGGATTCTTTCTGTGGAATTCTGCATTTTTTCACATGCTTCTGCTTCTATATTGAGAGCTGTTGCTGTCTCTCACTGAATGTTACTGTGTACAGGAGTATGAGCTGTGTAAAATGTAGAAAAAATTAAGGTAGGAAAGGGTCACTTCAAACGCTTATATCTCAGACACTATAAAATGTATAAACTTGCTTTTGGTGTCATATAAAGGGGAGATTCTTTAAGGTTGCAGCGTATTTCACGGAGAGCACACTGACCCATTCTTTTCTATGGGCCCGTACACACTACCGTGATTTTCACGGTCCTGTGTGTGGGCTGACAGTCCGGGCAACATCAGACACGTGTCCCCCCGTGTGCAGCCCGTGCTTTTAAATCAAGGCAGGCCAGTTGCAGCACAGTCGTCTGCAACCGGCCTTAGGCTGAGGCCCCACATTGCCGAAAAGCAGAGCTTTTTTTTGTTAAAGATTTTGCTGTGTTATTTTGAGCCAAAGCCAAGAATGTATTGAGCAGAGCCGGGGGGCCCCCCCCCCCCCCCCCCCCCCCCCCCCCCCCCCCCCCCCCCCCCCCCCCCCCCCCCCCCCCCCCCCCCCCCCCCCCCCCCCCCCCCCCCCCCCCCCCCCCCCCCCCCCCCCCCCCCCCCCCCCCCCCCCCCCCCCCCCCAGGGAGAAGTAAAAGTACTTCTTTTTATATTTCCCATTCCTTTTGCAGCCATTCTTGGCTTTGGCTCAAAAACACTGAAGCAGCCATTCTTGGCTTCCAAAAACACTAAAAATCTGCAACAGAAACGTGAGACCTTAGCCTAAAAGATATTTAATCCTTTAGGCCTTGATGACCAAACCATTTTTTGCATTTTGCCTTTCTATGCTATAAATTTTGTACCATTCACCATGCATTTGCTTTTTATTTAAACTTTGGAAAAATGCAGATATTGAAAATATTGCAATAATGTCACTCTGATCTTGTGACATGGCAGGAACCAAGGAAAGGGAATAGTTTTAACTTAAAGTACTTGTCCCAAAGTGTCCGACCATAGTAGATGATACTAAGCTTTGTTTAGCAGTTGATACTGAAGAGGATTGTGTAATATTACAGAGAAATTTGGGATGCTAGAAGCTTGGGGAAGGAAATGGTAAATACATTTTATGGTGGCTATATGTAAACTTAGACATCTGGACCGTGGAAACAAAGTTTACAATTCTGTATTAAATAAAACCTGGGTGAAATTGCCAGTGAAAACACATGAGGATATTGGTTTACAGTAAACTTATGTTTAGCAACCAGTGTTAGACAACTGCTGCCAAGGCAAATAAAATCACAGGATACATTAAAATGGGTGAAGACACTCATGACAAGGACATGGTGTACTGAACTGTGTTCATGTAGGAAAGATAGCAGTATAATGTTGTACCGTGTTAGCCATTGAAAGTAGTGGAAGAGTGAAGAAATCAGGCGATACCTTTTAGAGGCTAACTGAGTATATTTATAAGTAAGCTTTCAGAAGCACAAGCTTCCTTCATTAGACATGGCGTTATACAAGAATTGAAAATTCACAGATTTTTATACACATGGTCTTCAAAGGATTTTAGAGTCCTTAAAAAAACCAAAACAAAATGCAATCTAAATAGAGAAGTTATTTACAACCGGTCAAAAAAAACAATCTGGAAAGTTGTGGTGCGTGACAGAGGCATCTGTTATCTGTTTGCTATCAGGTGGTGATTTGTGACCCTCATAGTTCATACATAGTGTGACATGAAGCTGGCATGAATATTAAGTCCAAATTGCAGAGTTTTAAATTTTTGCATAAATTTGTATTCCCATTGTTTCCTTTCCTCCTGCGTCTTAAACTGTCCCATTAAAACCACAACCGCAAATATTCAATAGAGTGGATTTCTCTGGAGAAATGTGCGGCCACTGGGAGATCGGTTCTGCTGTTATTAATATTGGACCTGTGTGAGTTCATTCGCTGACTAAGTCTCTGCCCTGTTTCCCCCACATAGAGACCTGTGGTGGGACATTGCACACTCATTATGAGAGACACCACATTGGAAGACCTGCAGGAAAATGTCCCCCTAATTCTGTGCACCTGTTGTGACTGTGGGATAGGTACACTGTCAGCGGTGTGGATGTGCTTGCAGGTCATGCACCTTTTATGTAGGCAAGGTGAGGTGCCATTTTCAGTTGGGGCCTTCAGGGCACTCCGGACAATAATACGCCTCAGGTTTGGTGGTTGTCGAAAGGAAAGGAGAGGGGGAACTGGAAATATGTCCTTGAGTCTGTTGTCCCTATGTAGCACAGGTTGGAGATCCTTGGCAATCCTTCGTAGGATCTCCAGCTGTGGGTTGTAGGTGACAACTAGGGGCACTCGGGCTTCTTTCTGGGTCTTTTTATATGTGAGCAGACTGTCTCTGTTAATGGCTGCCGCTTTCTTTAATTGGTTGTCTGTCATTTTTGGTTTGTATCCCAATCGGAGAAATTTCATCTTCAGATCCAGGAGGTGCTTGTCCAGGTCTGCTTTGTCAGAGCAAATACGATTGCATCGTATAGCCTGGCTGTAGATAATAGATTGTCTTGTGTGCTTGGGGTGGAAGCTGTCGTTTCTCAGGTAGGCCGTTCTGTCTGTGGGTTTGTGGTATATCGATGTGAGTATCCGGTGGTCTTTGATGTATATTGTGGTATCCAGAAAGTGAATTTCACTCCCTGAATAGCTAAGTTTAAGGTTGATGGTAGGGTGAAAGTCATTGAAGTCATTATGGAATTGAAGTAGGGCCTCCTCACCTGCAGTCCAGATGACCAGGATATCATCGATATAATGAAGGTAAATCATAGGTTTGGTGGTGCATGTTGATAAATATGCTCCTTCCAGTTCTGCCATAAAGAGATTTGCATATTGGGGTGCACATCTGGTCCCTATTGAAGTTCCCATTCGCTGTAGATATAGATCCTGTCCAAAGGTAAAATGGTTGTGGCTCAGGATGAATTGTATGAGCTGCGTTACTGGTTCTGTTGGGAGGTTTTGTTTTGCCAGGTGTAGCCGACATGCTGCAACTCCATCCTTGTGGGGAATGTTGGTATACAGGGATTCCACATCCATGGTGGTCAAAATGGTACCCTCAGGTAGTGGGTCCAGGGCATTCAGTTTGTTAAGAAGGTCAGTGGTGTCCTGGATATAGCTTGGAGTATCCCTGACAAGGGGTTTTAGGAGATTTTCCACCCAACCTGAGATGTTTTCTGTCAGTGTCCCAATGCCAAAAATGATAGGCCTCCCAGGGTTGCCATCTTTGTGTACCTTTGGGAGCATATAGAAGCAGCCCGGCCTGGGATCTTGTGGGATAAGCCCTTTTATCTGATTCTGGATCTGGATTGGAAACTTCTTGATCATATCCTTTAGTTCTTTCATATAGGCCTCTGTGGGATCACTTCCAAGTTTGGAGTAATGGATGGGAAAGATATAACTGAACAAGAGCAGGTTACGAGGAGGGCAACAAGCTGATGTAAGTAACAGGTGAATTGGAGTACAAAGGTTATCAAACTTGAGGTTATTCAGTTTGGAAAAAGATGGCTTAATATTTTGGGATGGGATGCTAATCTGGGAATTTATTCTGATTGGCAGATTTGGAGTTGGGAATTTTTTTTCCTTTAATATGGGGCATTTGCCATCCATCTCATGGTTTTATTGGTAGGATAATGGTTTTATCATGGTTTTATCCAATAGGATAATATAGGTAGGATTATAGGTTGGATTTGAAAGACTTGTGTCTTTAGCCAAACTTAAGCTTGTTACTATATAATTTATCACCTAATTATGGATTATGGAGGAGTATGCCATAACTAGCTGATAATGGGGGTCCTACTCATGGATCCCACCAGTCATTACAAAAAAAAAAAACACAATAAAGGATCTCCTGTGGTTGTAAGGCTGCCTTAACAAACTGATATCATAATGCAACAGCTGGCTGCATACTCTTAAAGTGAGTTTGTCATCACAACCCAGCATATCAACCCATATAAAATAGTGTTTTTTCCTTGTGAATCTGTGCCTCAGTTACCATGCTATTGATGTTATTGTTAATATGCAAATTATTTTTTTAGAGTAATGAGGTCATTACTCTTGCTCCAAAAAGGTAAGCAGCAACACCCTCATTGCTTCAACAAGCTTATTTGCATATTTACAAAAACTATTGCTATCTTGCCAACAGGCACTGATTCACAAAAGGAAAACTCTATTTGATTCAGCTGTCCCTAAACTATCTGTGGGGCTGGGTTGATATGCTGGGTTCTGGAGGCAGAAGATGCAATGTCAGAGGTTTTTATACAAATTTCCATGTGTAGTTGAGGCCTCATGTTGTGGAAAGGCAGCTTTTTTTTGTTGTTGCAGATTTTGCTGTGGTTTTCTGGAGCCAAAGCCAGAAATGGATTCAGGTGACAGTAGAAATATAGGAACTTTCTATATATTTCCCATTCCTTTTGTAGCTCAAAAAACTGCAGAAAAATCTGCAACAAAAAAGCTGTGTTTCCTTAACATGGAGCCTCAGTCTTGATGAAATTTTATTAAATTCACTTATTTCACTTAAATTTTATTAAATACACTTATTGTTGCCCTGATTCACTCTCTCCTTGACTACTGTAACTCCTTACTAATCGGTCTTCCACTTACTAAAGTCTCCCTTCTACATTCTATTCTGAATGCAGCGGCGAGGCTCATCTATCAGTCTAGACGCTATAGAGATGCTTCTGGTCTGTGTCAGTCACTACATTGGCTGCCTATTCAATACAGGATACATTATAAACTTATCACCCTCATCCATAAGACTCCCTATATTTCCTCCCTCATCTCTGTTTATCGCTCAACCCATACTCTATATTCACTCAATGACCTAAGACTAACATCCTCTATTATGAGAACCTCCCATGCTCGTATACAAGACTTCTCCCGAGTTGCACCACTTCTCTGGAATGCTCTATCCTGGACTATCAGATTAACCCCCAATTTCTACAGCTTCAAGTGCAAACTAAAGACATATCTTTTCAGACAGGCCTATCACAACTCCTAATGTAAACCCTTCCATAGTTAGAATCCCTAAAACGTACCCTCTTCTGATCACGCTCCCACATTACTCCACAGGATATGATGCCATTTCAGACTAACTTTATATGTCCAGGTACCATCTTCACATTAAAGGACACGACTGGTGACGGTTCATACAGCTTTATATGTGTGTAATGACAGTAACCTCTATTACAAAATTGTCTGACCATTGTATAAGCAATGCTACCTCCGATGCTGCCCCTGCTACCTCTTGTGTCATCCCCTCTACCTCATAGATTGTAAGCTCTTGCGAGCAGGGCCCTCAGTCCCATTGTGCGAATTGACTATTGCTTTGTAATGTATCTTTTTTGTCTGTACTTTAACCCTACAAATTGTACAGTGCTGCGGAATATGTTGGCACTATACAGTGCTGGCCAAAAGTATTGGCACCCCTGCAATTCTGTCAGATAATACTCAATTTCTTCCAGAAAATGATTGCAATCACAAATGCTTTGGTAATAATATCTTCATTTATTTTGCTTGCAATGAAAAAACACAAAAGAGAATGAAAAAAAAAGTCAAATAATTGATCATTTTACACAAAACTCCAAAAATGGGCCGGACAAAAGTATTGGCACCCTCAGCCTAATACTTGGTAGCACAACCTTTAGACAAAATAACTGCGAACAACCGCTTCCGGTAACCATCAATGAGTTTCTTACAATGCTCTGCTGGAATTTTAGACCATTCTTCTTTGGCAAATTTCTCCAGGTCCCTGAGATTTGAAGGGTGCCTTCTCCAAACTGCCATTTTGAGATCTCTCCACAGGTGTTCTATGGGATTCAGGTCTGGACTCATTGCTGGCCACTTTAGAAGTCTCCAGTGCTTTCTCTCAAACCATTTTCTAGTGCTTTTTGAAGTGTGTTTTGGGTCATTGTCCTGCTGGAAGACCCATGACCTCTGAGGGAGACCCAGCTTTCTCACACTGGGCCCTACATTATGCTGCAAAATTTGTTGGTAGTCTTCAGACTTCATAATGCCATGCACACGGTCAAGCAGTCCAGTGCCAGAGGCAGCAAAGCAACCCTAAAACATCAGGGAACCTCCGCCATGTTTGACTGTAGGGACCGTGTTCTTTTCTTTGAAGGCCTCTTTTTTTTCCTGTAAACTCTATGTTGATGCCTTTTCCCAAAAAGCTCTACTTTTGTCTCATCTGACCAGAGAACATTCTTCCAAAAAGTTTTTGGCTTTCTCAGGTAAGTTTTGGCAAACTCCAGCCTGGCTTTTTGTGTCTCTGGGTCGGAGGGGGGGGCTTCCGGGGGGTCCCTCCAAAGGGGCCCTTGACGGAAGCGGGGCCGCCCCGGGGGGGGGGCGAGGGAGTCGGGGCGCCACCACCCGCCCAACTTCGGTCTCTCGTCAATTTTTCTTTTCCGTCCACATCTAGGGAGGTTAGCCACAGTGCCATGGGCTTTAAACTTCTTGATGACACTGCGCACAGTAGACACAGGAACATTCAGGTCTTTGGAGATGGACTTGTAGCCTTGAGATTGCTCATGCTTCCTCACAATTTTGCTTCTCAAGTCCTCAGACAGTTCTTTGGTCTTCTTTCTTTTCTCCATGCTCAATGTGGTACACACAAGGACACAGGACAGAGGTTGAGTCAACTTTAATCCATTTCAACTGGCTGCAAGTGTGATTTAGTTATTGCCACCACCTGTTATGTGCCACAGGTAAGTAACAGGTACTGTTAATTACACAAATTAGAGAAGCATCACATGATTTTTCAAAGGGTGGCAATACTTTTGTCCACCCCCTTTTTTATGTTTGGTGTGGAATTATATCCAATTTGGCTTTTTGACAATTCTTTTTGTGGTTTTCCATTGAAGACAAATTAAATGAAGATATTATTACCAAAGCATTTGTGATTGCAATCATTTTCTGGAAGAAATTGAGTATTATCTGACAGAATTGCAGGGGTGCCAATACTTTTGGCCAGCACTGTATAAATAAAATGTATCATTGTTATTATTATTATTATGAAATTCCCATTTGCATTCAGTCTTGCAGTCTGAGTATATTCCCCATTGCCTCACAGATATTAGGAAGTTAGATCGAATGACTAGGTGATTCTTCTATTTGCATTGACTGACTAACAGTAACCAACATTGGACCACCCGGATTGGACGCATATGAGATTACAGAAGCATTCACAATGATGATTAATGCACAATTGTTACAATGATTAGTATTTTATTTTTTCAACTGTATTTTTCTCAACCAGAAACAGCACTATACTTAATGGAATCCCAACCTGTTCCATAACTCACCTCTGCTTCATCTCTATATTCATATAACTGATTGTATATTACGGCATAATTCTCTCAGTTGCTTTTTATCTTTCTTTAAAGACTTCCAAATACTAAATGTCCTTCGCTTAATATACATTAAAAGTGTCCTTTAAGGGACACTCCTGCTCATAATCCAGCAAGAAGCAGCTGATGAAGCATATGGTTCATTAAAGTGTATTTGATGTGATTATATGAAAATATGATTGTCAAATGGGTTTTACCGGTATAGATGGTAGAATTGATTTATTAGGCTTGATACTCTCTAAGTATTTCAATGATTTCCATTTTAGGGAATCAATTGAGAAGACAATCTTTAAAGTTTCACTCATCCCTAATGGTACTTGCGTATTATAGTTTTACTCTCTTTAAGAAGATATTGTGGCCACTTTGGATTCTAACAGGAAAATACATTAAAAAATGTCTGTCTTAACATGATAGCTAATGAAATGACCTATGTAAATTACAATAATTACATCCTGACCTGTTCAGAGGATAGTCATACCTGGTAATCCCATTTCACATGCTTATCCTTATTTAATTACAATAAACATACTGTAGTTTAATGCACCATATACTTCATCAGCTATCACTTCCTGGATTTAAAGGACACTTAAAATGAATATGCGATGCAATTTAAGACAACATTTTAAACACAAAAATTAATTACATTCAAATTGTTTTATGAATAATATAAAATATTGAATATGTGAATTTGTAGCTTAACTCCTTTCTGCCCAGCTTGAAACTATCATAATATCACTACCATAATATTACTGTATTATTTAACTGGAACCCTACTCTTCATGCTAGGGTTGCAGATAACTCTGGCATCAGATTAACCCCTTAGTTTTCTTGGCCAATACTGATCATGTCATCTAAGAAATTAGAGACGGGGGGACTCCTCTCCTTCCCTTGGCTCTCCAGGGTTAAAAGGGCCTAATAATCATCCATAAATGGCAACCTGGAGGGTGGCATTGATATAGCTATCAACACCCTCCAGGTTGCCATGTATGGATGTCTATTAGGTTCAGCCAGAGAAAGGGCCTAATAAACATCTATTAAAATAGGCATATTGCAGGATATTGTACAGGTGATTAAGCAATGAGATCCATTCTGGGTCTTAAAAAAAAAAAGTTTACAATTTATTTTTTATTTTTTTGGTCCCCCTAAAAAAAATTAGTGATTAGAATCATGCAAAAATCAGGCCTTTACAAGGCTACATGAATAAAAATAATTGTGAGCAAAAGAATATGGTGGCTGCATATTTTGCATAAATAGAAAAAGTATATCTATTTCATATCTTCATAATAAACTGCAGAAAAAAAAAATATTTTTTTCCACTGAATTCACCGATGGAGCAAAAAACAACTATCATTAATTAGAATTTTTCCACTGTTCATGTGAACAGTGCATTAGCATTAGTGAAAGTGGAAAAAAGTTATATGCACTCTAAAATGGCAACATCTTAAAAATTCTATTCATCACACACACACAAAAAAAAAAAGTAGAAAAAAGAGTCACATACTATGGTGAAACATAGACCATGTTCTGAAAGGGTTTTGAAAATGATGCTACAAATAAAATAAAATAAACCTATAGTAAATGTTAACTTGGATGGTATGATCCAAATGTCTATATTTATCTTTATATTTTGCATTTTTTTAATAAACACAAAATATAACAACAAAACTTAACCATAAACATAAAGTACAATGCATCACAAGAAAGCAATCTCAGGCTTCATCCATAAGGGTTTAAGAGATTTTTCCAGGCTTCTAAAAATACACAGACTTGCATATCTGATACATCAGATGATGCGACCATAGATAAGAAGCAATACTTTTTCTTGGTTATCTAGGGCTTATTGTAGGTGGGATTGCATTTCCCAAGATTCCTATCCCCCTATTGTTTCTAATTTACAGCTGCTTGTATGTTCCTTTATGACAGTCTGAAAGGTATTAATGTAATAATTCCTTATCTGCACTCTAGTCATTTGATCACTGACTTACTGACATTATTTGCTGCCTAGCATGTGAAACATTATCCCTTCAAGCAAAACTAAACTTCCAGACAACTTTTGATTTTCTGGCAGTATTTGTGTCATAATAAATTTTGTAATATGCATTTATTAACAAATTTTGTCTCCTTTCTGTGATATCCTGCATCTCTTTATTCTTTTCCTGGCTTCTGTATTGAGGGCTGTTCCTGCCTCGCACTGAGTAACTGTGTATGGAGTATAGGCTGTGTAAAATTTAGAGAACATGAGGGGAGGGGAGGGTAAATTTAAACAGTTATATCTCGGGTGTTATAAAACGTAAAAACTTTTGGCATCCTATGAAAGAGGAGATTCTCTTCTTTTATAAGACAGCTTGCAGTGCTATCTATATTATTTCCAGAGATATCACTGGTTGAAAACACAGTCAGGATTAGGATATTTATATGCAGCTGTATACTATATATGATATAAAAATCCCAATCCCAAATGTGTTTTCAACCAGTGATATCTCTGAAAATAATATAGATAGCACTGCAACCTAAGGCATTCAGGTTCCATAGGGGTATCTTGTGGCACATTTGCCCACAGATGTTTCAGCTGGAACCATAGATTCCGCAGACTTGCCAAAGCTGGCATGCCAGCTGGTCCCATAAATATTTTATTGGCAATAAATCTGGCAACCGGGAAGGCCAAGAAAGTATTTCAATCTGGCGGAGAGATTTCTAGGAAACCCTGACTGTGTAGGGACGAACATTATCCAGCTGAAATAGACAGTCAGAAATCCTGCCATGAGAGGCAGCGCAGGATGTCATACATATATCGTTGAGCTGTTATTGTCCCTCATATAAATACTAGGGTGGCTAACTGTTGTATACACTGGCTCTCTAGATCATCACACCAGCAGTTGGTGAAATGTGTTGTTCCACCGCAAAGACAGGATTGAAGAACTCTCCACACAGTCTCCATACGCAAACACCACTATCACCAGATACAAAACAGAACCTGGATTCAAAGACGATTCAGTTCCAGTCCATAGTAGTCCAGGCTTCCCATTCATGACACACACAATGCCGATGCAGCTTGTAAATGACAGAAATTACTACATGCTTTTAAATGGTCTGGGATATGTAATAAAAGTTTAACCTGTGCCTAGATGGTGATTAAGGAAACTGTGGGAGCTGCTCATACCTGTTGGCAGATCAAATGGTCCTCTCTACTTGTGGTCTGCCTGGGCCACCAAGAGCCTGTTCGCCATGTGTGCGTGCCCTCACTGCTCTCAACACCTCCTAACAGCTAGGTCAGGACAGCCTAAATGATGAGCAATTCTTCAAAATCACCATCCTGCTTCTCTCATTCCAATAATGCACCAACTCTCAAAGTCTGTTAACTAGGCAAAATGTCTTCTCATGTGTCAGTCGTGTAGCAGGCAACAATCTCTTACCAAGATGTACACTACCCAAAGGAAGCCTCTGAGAACCTTTTTTATAGGGCAACAGGGAAACTCTTTTACCTCCTCTTGTGGTAAGTCTAAGTGTCTAAACAGACCAGACTTGTAATAATTTACATATCTGTCAGAGATATAACTGCATGCCAAATTTTGCAGCAATCCGACATTCCTATCTGGGTGTGTTTTTTTTATTTTTTTTTTGTCAAAGATTGTATTTTTAAAGAACATAAAACCAATGTAACTGTTTTGGCCTGCATGGTGTGTGTATTCTGTTCAGTCTCTGATATTAAAGTTGTGGTTGTTACAGCCGTGAAAAAAAAAAAAAAAAAAAAAAAAAACAAACAAACAGGAAATTTTTAAATGCTTATAACCATAACCTATAACCATAACCTATAACCATATAATATTTGGGTGCATTGGTCGCTTCAAAATGCGAACAATAACGTGCTGTAACAGGTGTTGGTCTTAGTGAAGGTGTTGTAATAGAGGTACAGAATACGTGAAGGAAGTTGTCAAAGTGCTCTCTAGAAGTGATACTTAGTGGCTTAATTTCACATATTTTCACCTAAAGTTTGATTTATACAAGCATGCAAATTTATGGATATTTTCCCCAATATTAATTCTGTAGCTGAGAATAATAAAGATCTCTATTCCAATGCATAATACTTCTGAATAAATATTTTTCCTCTTAGTTACAAAGTTACATAGATGCTATTTTGCATAAACAGTTTCAGAATATCAAACTTTTTGTATAATAAAAAGTAGGCCACAAACCGAGATATTGCCATCAAGAAAGTGTTAGCTGTTTAGTGTCTATGTAAACTCCAATGACTTTGACTGTTAGCTGACCTTGTGTAGGCATGAAATATTTTTTTAGCAATTTCCAAATGGATAATGCTGCTTTGCAAATTCTGGTCTAAGGTAAATTCATTTTAATTTACAAAATCCATGTATTTCATATGGGGTTTCTTGTTACAAACTAAAAAAATCACAAACCGTTATCACAACTGGCAGAAAGGAGATTAGTTACCTGTGGTGCGTAATGTTTATTCATTCTGCTGATTTCAGGATCTTAAAAACTACATGAATAAAGACAAGACTTTTTGTGCATGCTACCACTTCATAATACTAGATAAAATGAGCTAAACTGTTAACCTCTTGTGTATCTGTAGGCCAAATATTTATAGAATCCAACAGATACAAGCGTGTATTTTTTTGTGCATATATGTCTAGACATCAATGAAATAACAGATTCAGTTTTTCTGCAATTGCCATCTGAAGCAATCTGTATATAGAATGTACTCTGATTCTTGTGGCAATAATTCTATAAAATGTCCAAAAGTCTAAAAAATCAATTGTGTGTCTCTAAACAAACACGTTATTACATTATTACTGCCGCTCAGCTTCCAGTGAAGTGAATACTAAGGATAGTCCATAGTCCAAACAGAGCCCAGAAATTTGCTTTAACTCTTCCACTGGCAGTGCTTTGACATGCCTACAATACTCAAAAATTAAAAATAAGTTAATACAGGGAATTAATATTTGCTTATTATTTTCTTCTTGCTATTAAACCGAGTTCCATTAGGCTGAACACACATATGCAGTTTTAGGCCGGGGCACCACGGAAAAAAAAAGCGATGTTTTACAGTTACTGTATAATGGATGGGATTGGCTATGAAACGTTTCCTTGTGTACGTGTTAGCCCTTCAAGTTGCAGGAAGAAAAGGCACGCCTATCCTATATGCAGACCCAGCTGTAGCAGCAGAAAAAGAAAGTAGCATGAAGAATCAGAAACTGCACAGTATGAGGCAAAGGTAACTTAGTGGCTATGTCCAGTAAGATAAATAGGACACTGGCACCTGCATTATATCTGCCCAGCCTTACAGTGGCATGTGTAGTGCCAGGTGTGAACTGTGCACTATACTGAGGGAAATACTGGCTGTACAGGAAATGGAGGAAACCAGCTCACTGAGGACTCCAGCCCATCTACCGTTTGCGAAAATTTACGCTCTCATCCCTTGGCATCTCAGACCTGCACATTCAGCGTCTCCCACTCGCACACCACCTCCCTGCCATGCCCTCTTTCTGTAAGTGTCCCCCAAGGCTTCGTCCTAGGACCCCTCCTGTTCTCCATCTACAACCTCGGCCTTGGCCAACTCATAGAATCCTATGGTTTCCATTACCATTGCTATGCTGACGACACCCAAATATATCTCTCTGGACCAGACATTACCTCTCTGTTGCCCAGAGTCCCAGAATGTCTAGCAGCCGTAGCCTCCTTTCTCTCCTCCCGCTTTCTCAAACTCAACATGGAGAAAACGGAGTTTATAATCTTCACCCCTCCTCACACGGCCCCCCTACCTGACCCATCTATCAAAGTTAATGGAACCACACTCACCCCAGTCCCATGGGTCCGCTGCCTTGGGATAACCTTAGACTCTGACCTATCCTTCAAGCCGCATATTCAAACCCTCAACACCTCCAGCCGCCTCCAACTCAACAACATCCATCGAATCCGCTCCTTCCTCACCCCTGAAACTGCAAAGATGCTAGTCCATGCCCTCATAATCTCCCACTTAGATTACTGTAACACCCTTCTCCATGGCCTCCCTGCAAATACTCTCGCCCCCCTCCAGTCCACCTTAAACTGTGCTGCTCGCTTAATACATCTATCCCTCGTTCTTCATCAGCCGCTCCCCTCTGCAACCTCCGATCCTCCAAGGACCTCCTACTCCGCTCTGCTCTTATCCGCTCTTCACATAATTGTCTTCAAGGTTTCTCCCGTGCATCCTCCATACTCTGGAGCTCATTACCAAGACACATAAGACTGACCCCCACAGTCACAAGCTTCGAGAAGGCCCTGAAGACTCACTTATTCAGGAAGGCCTACAACCTCCAATAACACTACTGTCACCACACCACCATCTGTACAGTCTCTCCCCTCAACTTCTGTCTCTATCCCTCTTTCCTCATAGATTGTAAGCCCTTGCAGGCAGGGCAATCTATCACGCTGTGCCATTTGGTCACTGTTAGTATTATATTTGTTTTGTATATCATGTGTACCGTATGTAAACCCTCAAATGTAAAGCATCATGGAATTAATGGTGCTATATAAATAAACAATAATAATAATAAAAGCTACCTTTCCAAAAACAGACGCATTTTTGAAAAACACAGCATATTATTTACACCTGCGGAAATGCTTGTGCTTTCCCTATAGGTTTAATGAAGGAAGAAAATCTGAAGATAAAAAGTTAGCAAAACACAATGAAACCGATGCGTTTTTTAGCTGCATTACGCATCATGGTGCCTTAACCTAAAGGCGTTACCTTTCCACAATTCGTTTTCCTTTAGTTTGCTAAACACACTTGAAAGTTCACATGATGTTAAAAAGAATTGTGATTTATCAGACTGGGTTGCATTCTTCCATTGCTCTATGATCCAGTTCTGATACTCGAGAACTTCCGGAAGTTGATTGGTTAGCTTAGGCACTCTGCAGTTCATCAAGGTGTGATGCACTCTGTTCTGACCCCTATCTATCATTTACAGTTTTAACTTTTTTTTTCAGCAGTTTGTGCAACAGTAACTCTTCTGTGTTATTGGACCAGGCAAGCTATCTTTTTCCCCCCCCCTCTACCATTAATGAGCCTTGACCAGTTTACTGATTGTCCTTCCTTGGATCATTATTCCTTGGACCAATAAATTTAGTTAGAAAATAAATAACAATACAAAATGTGCATACAGATAAAGATATGCTACTCTCTAAAGAATTCTACATTAAACTGTACAGTGCAGCTATGTTTCAAGACTAATATACATTTACGAACGTTAATGCATAATTAATGCAATATTTCTTAAATAATTAATTAAAATTTTATATAATATAAAAATAGCTTTTTTTAAAAAAAATACATTGACATACACTGGTGATGCTTTTAACATAGTATGAATGTAAAGGGAAAGATCTGACCAGCAAATAGGGTTTGTCTAAATAGGATTTATCTAAATGTAATGTAAAATAGTATAAGTGACAGAGAGGATACTGTATATTATGGTCAATGGACTGGAAAATCAAACCATAACATTGTAGAATACAAAATCATATCCATGTGTTCATTATCATTTATGACACTGATTTCTAGGATTATGTTTAGAAAAGATTTTCTATTTAAATCTATACCCTATTTTATTGAATTTTTTACTCGGAACGACAATGAAATTAATAATATAAAACAATTCCTATTTGTAACCATGACTAAAATGAGTTTTAAATACTGTATTTGCACGCTTTCTTAGTAATTGTGGTGGATTTCACACGAAATTGCTTCATAACAAAGTGTTTAACGGTGAGTTAATTTCCATTTTTTTTCATTTTATATTTTGCATGAAATGAATCAAAACGATGATCTAAACTGATAATTTATTCATAAGCTGTCCAATCAATCAGTTTTTGAATTGATTCAAGCATGAAGGTTTAGTTTTTTTTTTTTTTAACAATCCCTGATGTAGACAGATGAAAGCTTTATTGTAAAACATACACACCATTCTTGAGGTTAGTGGTGTTTTATCAAAATGCAGGTATGGTATTTTTAATAAAAAATATCTAAAGAAAATTCCTGCACAAAATATATGGATAAAAAGTCCATGCACTTCCATGAAAATGCTTCAAACTGTAAAAAAGAAAATATAGATAATAAAAAGTTAAACTATTTAAAAAATACATAATGTAAACATAATAAAGTAAACATGTTAGGAATTGTTGTTATTATTATTATTGTTTATATAGCACCATTAATTCCATGATGCTTTACATTTGAGGATTTACATACGGTACACAAGATGTACAATACAGATAATACTAACAGTGACCAACTGGCACAGTGTGATAGAGGGCCCTGCCTGCAAGGGCTTACAATCTATGAGGGAAGAGGGATAGAGACAGAAGGTGAGGGGAGAGGCTGTACAGATGGTGGTGTGGTGACAGTAGTGTTATTGGAGGTTGTAGGCCTTCCTGAATAGGTGAGTCTTCAGGGCCTTCTTGAAGCTTGTGATTGTGGGGGTCAGTCTTATGTGTCTTGGTAGTGAGTTCCAGAGTATGGGGGATGCACGGGAGAAATCTTGGAGACGATTGTGTGAAGAGCAAATAAGAGCGGAGTGGAGTAAGAGGTCTTTGAAGGATCAAAGGTTGCGTGTGGACAGGTGGCGGGAGATTAGGTCAGAGATATAGGGAGGGGACAGGTTGTGGATGACTTTGTATGTCAGCGTTAGTAATTTGAACTCTATTCGCTGGGCAACGGGTAGCCAGTGAAGGGATTGGCAGAGGGGACCGGCCGATGAAGAATGGGGGGGAGAGGTGTATTAAGCGAGCAGCACAGTTTAAGGTGGACTGGAGGGGGGCGAGAGTATTTGCTGGGAGGCCAATAGTCTAGGCAGGAGATTATGAAGGCGTGGACAAGCATCTTTGTAGTTTCAGGGGTGAGGAAGGAGCGGATTCGATGGATGTTCTTGAGTTGGAGGCGGCAGGAGGTGTTGAGGGTTTGAATATGTGGCTTGAAGAATAGGTCAGAGTCTAAGGTTATCCCAAGGCAGTGGACCCATGGGACTGGAGTAGGTTTAGCACCATTAACTATGATAGATGGGTCAGGTAGAGGGGCCGTGTGAGGTGGGGCGAAGATGTTGAACTCCGTTTTCTCCATGTTAAGTTTGAGAAAACGGGAGTAGAGAAAGGAGGCTTCGGCTGCTAGACACTCTGGGACTCTGGACAACAGGGAGGTAATGTCTGGTCCAGAGATATATATTTGAGTGTCATCAGCATAGCAATGGTATTGGAAACCATGAGATTAAGTATCCCCATGTGCCTATAAATCTACACTATCTAAAAATAGCGTTATTCATACCGTATGGTGAATGCCATAATAAATTAGAAAATTAATGTATTTTGTTCACCTTGCCTCCCCCCAAAAAATAGTAATGAAAAGTGATAAAAAAAAGTCATTAATACCAAAAATTGGTAGCAAATAAAGAGCTCTATCTGGTCGGTGAAGTCTCGCAATGCACAGATGTATATCAGCTGTATACTCATATACACCGAACTCTTCAAGCTAAATCTCACGCATGTGCAGCGTGTACTTGTATTGTTAGGCATATATGAGCATACAGCTCATATGCAGCTATGCATTGCAAGATTTGTGGCGCATACTGCACACTTGTAATACTTAACAGATCAGATTACTATGTCGCTGCAGCAGGACTATCGTTTTCAACTGGTCAAACAAAGCATACAGGGGCATGTTTTCAATGGAGAAAGCTGTGCTTGGGATCTCTGGGAACGCCCCATGTGCTCTGAGGACCTAATTTGCATAATAAAGAAAACCTCTTTTTCTTGGTATCCACAGGACTGTGAAACACAACGAAAGTATGATATGTAAGCATGTCACAAAACCTACAGCACTATACTGGTAGTTTGAAGGGGTTAAGGAAGGTGATAGACTCCCTTTAAAGGATTAATACACATTTGCAATGAATCAAAAAACTGTGAAGAAGGCAAGAATGCAAAACTGTATCTGTGATTGCAGCTAAGGCTGTATTCACATGATTTAGGAGTTATCAAAAACAGATGAATTGGTCCATTTTTAATTGCAACTGAGCATCGGTGTGACAATAGGACATGGCTCATAACCGCCATATTCAAATCATATTGCCAGTCATGTGATGCAATGCATCAGTTGTGCCCAGCATTGTATTGAAAAGTTACATACATTATACTAGGAGGATGGAGCAGAGTACACTGTAACATCAACAAACAACAAGTTTAATTCAGGAATGGATTCTGTTAGGGTGCCACCATGTCTACAGTTCAACCTTTAAACTGAATATGTGGTGGCAACAGTGGTGAACCTAGCCTCTTTGCTGCCTGAGGCGGACTATAGAAAGACGCCCCCCCACAAAAAAAAAAAAACAAACAAAAAAAAAAACTGAGTTTCCATGCTACTAGTTTAACACACTGTTATCGTCGCACAATATACACAATACACAAAGTTATAAAACAGTTTTTAAGAATTCTTCTTCCTTTATTACTACAGTATCAGATCACAACACGGCATTAACAATGAAAGTAACTTCACATATCTTCTGCTTGGTGGATGGACGAGCCCACGTGGCCCCCATTCTCTATAATAGGAGCCCCGCAGATAGCTGAGTACTGGACTTCGGCTATCTTTGGCACTCCCATTGAAGTGAATGAGAGCCACGCGGGTTCGTCCATCCACCAAGCGACACACCTATATATATGGCTGCAGCCAGGCTCGATTCCCACCTAGTGGGGGAAAAAACCCAATTCTCAGGCTCAGTGGGGGTCTCAGCAGACAGACCCCCATCAATCAGGTATTTATCCTCTATCATTTAGGTGAATACAGTGCAGTAACATTCTGTGACTTACCAGTGACGTCTCTGACTAATCCTTCACATTTCCCTTCTCTTCCCTCTGGACCGCCATGACCACTTCTTCCAGCTGTGACTTGTCTCTGTAAAGGTTGCAACACAGACATCTTTGGCTCCTCACTTTTCCAGGCATCCAACCCACATTGTCCTCACCTACACAAAGCCCCCTTTCTGCTGCTACCCCCAATTATATAATATATGATATAACCCCCCATAATGAATAATACTCCCAAGTGCATCTTTATATTAATAATGTCCGTGTGTACCCTGTATAAATAGTGCCCCTTATTAATAATACCCCAGGTGTTAACTAATTAAAAGGTTTTCCAGGTCATTAATAAACTAATCAGTGGGGTTCAAAAACCCAGGACCCCCACTGACCAGCTGTTTGAATGGTACCTGTGTAAGCGCTGTGACCGCTTCTCTGTTTACATAGTGTAATTCATCTCATAGCGGCCATGTAATGTAACTACAGCCTCGTCCTGTACATGTCTACAGTATGTGACAAGGCTAGAATTACATCACACGGTCACTATAAACAGACAGCGTATAATATAAACAGGTGCCATAGCCCATGTTTATAGCGCCCCATTTACACACACTATAATGTTCCACAGCAGCCCCTGCACACAGTATTACACAGTGTTATGGCCCGCAGCGGCCCCTGCACACTGTATTATGCCTCTCAGCGGCCCCTGCACACGGTATTATGCTCCATAGTGGCCCCTGCTCATGGTATTATGCCCCGCATTGGCCACTGCACACGGTATTATGTTCCACAGCAACTCCTGCACACAGTTTTATGCCCCATATTGGCCCCTGCACACGGTATTATGCTCCACAGTGGCCCCATCACACAGTATTATGCTCCATAGTGGCCCCTGCACTGGCATTATGCTCCATAGTGACCCCTGCACCCGGTATTATGCTCTATAGTGGCCCCTGCACTTGTATTATGCTCCAGAGTGGCCCCTGCACAAGGTATTATGCTCTACAGTGGTCCATGCACAGGGTATTATGCCCCATAGTGGCCGACCCATGAACTATTATTATACTCTGGGGTCTTTTCAGACCCCAGAGCATAATGATTGGAGACCCAGGGGAGAATACAAACATAAAAACCAGAGTTACTTACCTATCCTGGACACTGGTGCACTCCTTGCAGCTTTCGGCCCTGTTTAATTGCGCACACACGTCACGTGATCAGGCCGGCGACGCGACCTGATGACGTCACCAGAGGCCTCAAGCCTGCTTGGAGTTACATCGGATCGCAGGAGGTACGTAACACTGGTTTTTATGTTCCCTCACCAACCCTAGGCCTCCGATTATTATACTCCGGGGTCTGAATAGACCCCGGAGTATAATAATAGTAGTATTTGCGGCCCGCGGCCTCACTTACCGATACCCGCGGCCGCTCACAGCGGCATCCACTTCCCTTTCTGCGGCCCATAGCAGAAGGGGAAGCGGGGGCGGCCACGAGCAGACGCGGGGTAGGTAAATAAATAGGCCCTGACCTGCCGGGGATACTCCAACAGGTTACGGCCTATTTATATATATAAAAAAAAAGCTATACTCACCTGCGATGCCTTGATGCAGCCACCGCCTCCTCTTCTTGTCCGCGACGTCTGTGTCTCAGCGTAGGCGGCGTGATGACGTCATTGTATCGCCGCCTGCGCTGAGATGCGACGTCTTGTAAACCAGCCCAGGACAGGCCCCGCTCAGCTCTGGGTTTTTTTTTTTTTTTTTTAAAGCAGCCTGTTCTGGGCTGGTTTACATTAAATAGTAAAAATGCCGCCCCCCGGACAGTACCGCCTGGCGCAGCCGCCTCACTTCGCCTCATTAGCGGTGCGCCCCTGGGTGGCAACTAGGACCCAGGATTCCATTACCCTAACTAAGTTCATTCTTGGATGAAACACATCTGCGATGGCTTAGGGTACCCACAGAATATGTATTAAGGTTACAGCATGCTTGGCTTCTTCCTCCCAATATGATGTCTGTAGCTTTTTAGCACACTGCTGACCCTGCATAGATGCCTGGTCGCAACTGATGCCTTGTATTTTGCAGAATATGGTGGTCATGACCTCTGGTACTGTGAGTAAGACTTTCTATGTGTGGCCTTTCTATTGAGAGTTACTAAATTGATATATTCACAACCTAGTACATCTCCGACCTGTGTACAAGCCACTTGTACGTAGAGAACCAGCTGTCACCCGCACAGTGAGGATATGGTCCGAGGAGAGTGATGAGGCTCTGAGGGATTGTTTTGACACAACCGCATGGGAAGTTCTGCAGGATTCTTATGGGGAAGATATAGAAGGACTCACACACTGCATAACGGACTACATTAATTTTTGTGTGGACAACACAGTACCCACAAAAGTGGTGAGGTGCTTCTCCAATAACAAACCATGGATTAACTCTGATATAAAAACACTACTTAAGGAGAAAAAGATGGCATTCAGGACAAGAGATAAGGAGGGGTTGAGGGAAGTACAAAAGGAGCTGAGGCATCAAATCAGGCGGGGAAAATCCAGTTATAAAGAAAAAATGGAAAAGCAAATGGAAAGAAAAGACATAAGGGGGGTCTGGGAGGGGCTTAAGTCAATTTCGGGTCATAAACAGTCTGTCTGCCAGATTGAGGCAGATGTTAACTGGCTTAATGAACTAAACCTATTCTTCAACAGATTTGATCACACACCAGCCCTCCCACCCCAGTATGTCCTTCAGCTCCCCCCACCACAATGACTTCCCCCCCATGCGGCCACTTCCCAACAGACCAGTAAATCCAGAAATCCATCTTTATCTGGCCACAGTCTGACCTCACACGGGCCCAGGTGAGGAAGGAGATGAAAAAGATCAAGGCGAGGAAAGCCGGAGGGCCAGATGACATCAGTGCAAGGCTAATTAAGACTTGTGGGGACCAGCTGTGTGGTATAATTACATATATGTATAATATGAGCCTGAGGCAGGAAATAGTCCCTGAATTATGGAAATCTTCTTGTGTGGTACCAGTTCCAAAGAAACCCCACCCTATGGACCTCAACGACTACAGACCTGTAGCACTGACATCCCACCTGATGAAGATCTTGGAGAGATTGGTTCTCACACATCTCCGCCCCTAGTGAGCCCCGCTATGGACCCACCCAGTTTGCTTATCGGCCGGGCATTGGGGTAGATGATGCCATCATCCATCTTCTGCACAGGGCTCTGTCTCACCTGGAGAAACCAGGGAACACAGTGAGAATAATGTTCTTTGACTTCTCCAGTGCTTTTAACACCATACAGCCCAGGTTATTGAGGGACAAGCTGGGCCTTGCTGGAGTGGACCACCACCTCTCCAACTGGATCCTAGACTACCTCACAAATCGACCTCAATACGTGAGAGCCCGAGACTGTGTGTCAGGTACAGTGATCTGTAATACGGGGGCACCTCAGGGTACGGTTCTCGCCCCTTTCCTCTTCACACTGTACACTGCAGATTTTAGGTGCAACTCATCCAGCTGCTACCTACAGAAGTATTCTGACGACTCTGCAATAGTGGGTCTCATCACAGATGATGATGACAGGGAGTACAGAGAACTGAACCGGGATTTTGTGGACTGGTGCCACCGGAACCACCTGAAGATTAACGCGGGGAAGACCAAGGAGATGGTGGTGGACTCCGCAAAGGCAGAAGCCCTCCTAAACCAGTGGACATCCTGGGGACGGGCATCGAGATTGTGAACACCTATAAGTGCCTGGGTTTGCTCCTTAATAATAAGCTGGACTGGGCAGATCATATGGAGGCCCTGTACAGGAAGGGCCACAGCAGGCCTACCTGCTTAGGAAGCTGAGAGCCTTTGGAATCCGGGGGGCACCTTAGAACTCTCAACTCGGTAGTGGCATCAGCCACTTCTTTGGAGTGGCCTGCTGGGGGAGCAGTATATCAACCAGGGACAGAAATAAACTTGACAAGCTGATTAGAAGGGCCAGCTCTGTCCTGGGGAGCCCACTGGACCCAGTGCAGGTGGTGGGTGACAGAAGGATACTGTCCGTGGTGAGCTCCATGCAGAAGAAGAAGTCCCATCCCATGCATGAGACTGTGATCGCGCTGAGCAGTACTGTCAGTGACCGACTGCTCCACCCTAGGTGTGAGAAGGAGCGCTATCGGAAGTCTTTCCTCCCCACCGCGGTTAGGGCTGTACAACCAACACCGACCTAAGCGGAGATCATTACACACAGAGAACTGAAAATATCTCTCTGCCTGTTAAATCCCCCCCCCCCCCCTGCTACGTCCTATCTGTCTGTCTGCTATTAATGTAATGCCTCTCACCTTGGAACATTCCTGTACATGTTGTATTTGTATTTGTATCTGCTTATCTTTGCTGCTGTAACACACTGAATTTCCCCATTGTGGGACTATTAAAGGACTATTATTATTATTATTATTATTATTCAGTTGGGAAGATTTTCCATATACCTTTACAGTTAAGCTATATGCACTGATATTGGTGTGTTTGACATAAGTTTAGTGTTGAGACTGGTGTTGAGCGAACCTGTCGAAGTTCGGGTTTGACACGTTCTGCCGAACTTTTCCCAAAAGTTCAGTTCGGGTACCCGAACTTGACCCGAACCTCATTGAAATCAATGGGGAGTCGAACATTGTGACCCAAAAATGGCTGTAAATTATTTTTTTTAAAATTTTTAGTGATGTCCTGAACAAATACACTTATAGCTGGTTCAGCACTATAGACTGCAATACACGTGTATTGCAGTCTAGAGAGGAAGTCAGCCTATGCAGATGCATAGGCTGACTTCCTCTGTTCTTGGCAGGATCAACCAGGTACTGGGGGCTCCTAGCAGCCTGGAGTCACTGGCCAGACCCCAGGCTGCAGAAGATACATATTGTCATCCCTCGATCTCGCCGCTGGGAGTGCCAAGGGGGACATTTGGCACAGCGGAACCCCTTGGATGCCGCGGTCATGTTTGACCATGGCATCCAAGGGGTTAAAACCCGCAATTGGAGCAGTGTGTTAGCTGTCAGTGGGGATGCGGTAACTATCCATATTCTCCCACGTACATGTACGTGACAATGTGTGAAGGGGTTCAGAGGCTTCTCTGTCCTCCACTCATTACCTGTAGTAATGGCACCTGTTTGACATTGTTATCAGTATAAAATACACCTGTCCACAACCTCAAGCAGTCACACTCCAAACTCCACTATGGTGAAGACCAAAGAGCTGTGGAAGGACACCAGAAACAAATTTGTAGACCTGCACCAGGCTTGGAAGACTGAATCTGCAATAGGCAAGCAGCTTTATGTGAACAAATCAACTGTGAGAGCAATAATTAGAAAATGGAAGACCACTGATAATCTACCTCAATAAGGGGCTCCACACAAGCTCTCACCCTGTGGGGTCAAAATGATCACAAGAATGGTGAGAAAATATCCCAGAACCACACGGGGGACCTAGTGAATGACCTGCAGAAAGCTGGGACTAACGTAACAAAGGCTACCGTCAGTAACACACTACGCCGCCAGGGACTCAGATCCTGCAGTGCCAGATATGTCCCCCTGCTTAAGCCAGTACATATTCGGGCCTTTCTGAAGTTTGCTAGAGAGCATTTGGATGTTCCAGAAGAGTATTGGGAGAATGTCATATGGTTTGGTAGAAACACAACTCGTCGTGTTTGGAGGAGAGTGAATGCTGAGTTGCATCCAAAGAACACCATACCTACTGTGAAGCATAGGGGTGGAAACATCATACTTTAGGGCTCTTTCTCTGCAAAGGGACCAGAACGACTGATCAGTGTACATGAAAGAATGAATGGGACCATGTATTGTGAGATTTTGAGTGCAAACCTCCTTCCATCAGCAATAGCATTGAAAATGAAACGTGGCTGGGTCTTTCAGCATGACAATGATCCCAAGCACACTGCCAGGGCAACGAAGGAGTGGCTTCGTAAGAAGCATTTCAAGGTCCTGGAGTGGCCTAGCCAGTCTCCAGATCTCAACCCCATAGAAAACCTTTGGAGGGAGTTGAAAGTCCGTGTTGCCCAGCGACAGCCCCAAAACATCACTGCTCTAGAGGAGATCTGCATGGAGGAATGGGCCAACATATCAGCAACAGTGTGTGCCAACCTTGTGAAGACTTACAGAAAACGTTTGACCTCTGTCATTGCCAACAAAGGATATATAACATAGTATTGAGATGAACTTTTGTTATTGACCAAATACTTATTTTCCACCATAATTTGCAAATAAATTCTTAAAAAATCAGACAATGTGATATTCTAGATATGTTTTCTCATTTTGTCTCTCATAGTTGAGGTCTACCTATGATGTTAATTACAGGCCTGTCTCATCTTTTTAAGTGGGAGAACTTGCACAATTGGTGGCTGACTAAATACTTTTTTCCCCACTGTATATATGTTCATTGTAAGATCTTGTTTCAGTGTCTAATATAGTGTGAATTACAGTCTAGATTTTTTTTGTTTTTGGTTTTTGTGGACATCAGGCACCCATAATAACTTAGAAAATGAATGAGGATTATATGATATCAAACTGAGTTGCTTCTTTTCCCTCTAGTTGTTGTGTAGGGGTTGGAGATAGTGACTAGTTCTCTATTATTCTTTATTTTATAACATAAACTGTTTATTCACAAAAAAAAATCTCACATTTTAGCAATACTAAGATTTTATTTTCTGCTTCTCTCATGTCATTAGATTAATTTGACAATCTTTTGAATTGTTTTCTCCATCATTCATTATTTTTAATATGATTATTTAGCCTAAAATAAAATATTATAATAAATGTAGCACTTTCTATTGAATGGAAAAAGCCTGCCAAGGTGAAGAACAGGTGAGCATAATTTATTTTTTGTTAACCCCTTCCTGATCCTCTACTATTTCTGGGTCCCCCCCCCCAAAAATAAAACACCTTTAATAGTGAATCATGGTCACACGTTCTGATTCTGGGAGTTTTAATATACTTTATACAGTACATACTGTAGACTCAAAAATAAATATTTAATAAAATCAATAAAACAATCATAAGTTTTGGGTTAATATATTTAAGGAACAAAGGAACATTTTTGCCAAGCAGCAATTTATCAAAAAAAAAAAAAAAAAAATCATATATTAACCACTTCTGGTCCCATGACATAACACTGTCATGATTCGTTCAAACAAACTGTTCTACTAAGTAAGGCTCATAATAGTGGCGACACATTCTGACACCTGGGTTTTTAATATACTTTATACAGTACATACTGTAGGCTCAAAAATATTTAATAAAAACAATTACAAGTTGACTATTAATATATTAATCCTACAAAGTTCCAGTACACCTCTCCATAACCTAGGGAATACTCAGTAACATATACAAAACCTACAAATATCCCACTATCAAAACAAAAAATAAACACCGTAAAAGAAATTTTACAAAGATACTCTTTGATTAATTCATATATAAAATTCAAGCAAATCCAATAAAATTTCAATGAAGGGACGATGGTCTGAGGGCTCCCAGAGGAAGCTGGTAATCAAAGCACACATTGGGGCTGAAGGTTAGAAGTCGCGGCGTGCACTATTACAATACTATGTATTTTACACTGGTTAGTGTTTATATTGCATTTATATATTTTTTTGATATTGGGCATTGATTGATATTGGACTCGGCTGCATGTACTTGATTCCTTATGTTTGATTTATTATTTTATGGATCTAATATAACTATAAAGTAAATCTGGCTCTGGTTATCTTCAAACAAAAAAAAATGTATTGCTCCCATGTAATAACCTTTCTAAGAGCTTTCAAATCCAATGCCAGCTAATATAATATTTTGGAATAAGCCAAAAATAGTGTTATGTATTTTTATTGATAGTCTATACCTTTTTCCAAGTGTAATTCAGTAGCATTAACATTAGACACGTTACATTTATTTTCAATGAGGACTATATTTTTTGAGGGCATTTATATGATTACTGTATATTATGTTGACAATTTTCATTTTAAATAAAATGGCTCAAGCAGATTTTTTCCTCCAGAGGTGAAGAATAACTATTTTAAGATTCAGTACAAATGAGACATGTTTCATATACTTAATGCAAGACATTAGAGATAATCCCTGTCTGGCCTTTAATAGCAACATTAATCATAACACACTCAATTAATAATGTTGAATTTTATTAATATAATCCCCTCAGCCTTCATGAATCGTATTTAAAGTTTGTTAAACTGAGCATGACTTTCAATTAGCATATTTTTAATAAAAAATTCTAGATGCTTAACAAGGAGGAGGGGGCTTTGCTATCACACTGGGTAGCGCAGTTTACATTCATACCAAAATCAAATTGAACAAGAAGAGGATTAAGATTTAATACCTAATTTAGTAATCTTATCAAGTTCTTACTTAGCAATATTAACTGATCCTTCTGAGCATATTTTCATAAAATACAAACTGATACTTTTATGTTTTACCCAAGTATAACATTTTCCACTGCTACAAATGTGTTTTATTTATTTCTATGCAACTCAATAGTGTATACAGTATTGTGTTACTGTACTATACAATTTGCCTACTGCAGAGGTCTGTACTAGAATATTGATTTGATACAGTGCAGTCACATTGGGTCAGAGATCATTTCTAGGGCTGCTATGCTGTTAAATTAATAATAAAGAGGTTCATAGAGGAAGATTTTATTCATTTTTATTGACTTATAGAATGCACTTTAAATTGTAGGGAGGTGAAAGAGAGAGTTCAGCTAGGAGACAGGCAGCAGTGTTATTGAATGCTGGTCCATCTGGCAAGGCCCCAATAGAGAACTAACATAAGTGCTTTTATATTTAATAAGAGGTAATGTCCATACGGATGTGACACCTCTTAGTTCCCCTGTAACTAGATAAAGTATATACTGAATTGTCTAGCTCAACATGCACAAGAAACAATCTCACAATAGAGAATAAGGTTGTTGAGTTAGCTCAAATTGCCTGCAATAGCACTGTGTAGTCAGGAGATGGCTCACCATTGCTATTAGCCAATATGTGGGAGTTTAACATGTACATATCCTCCAGATCGTGATAGAGGTAGTAACCCTTTCTGTCTTTTTTTTTTTAAGGGTGGATTTGTTACTGCTGCACTCAGTCAATTACAGCAAAAACTAACTTTGTTGCCCATAGCAGCCATCACAATTCAGCATTCATTTCTTATAGTGCTACTGGAAGATGAAAACTACACTATGATTGTTACGGGCAATACAGCTGCCTGGCAGTTCTATAACACTGATGTGTTTAGTACCAAAGTTTAAAGTCCAGTGCCCCATGCCCATGGGGAGCCTCTTTACAGTGGGAAAAAAAGTATTTAGTCAGCCACCAATTGTGCAAGTTCTCCCTCTTAAAAAGGGGGAGAACTTGCACAGTTGGTGGCTGACTAAATACATCTGTTACTTTACAGCAGCCACATGACTAAGGCTGGTTTCACATCTGCATTTGATTGCCGTTCGGGGATTCCGTTCCCCGTTCCGCTGCATTTTTCAGGCGGAAACCGGATGGACCCCATTATAGTCTATGGTTTCCACGGGTAACCATTATTTAAGCTGATTGAGTTTCCCTTTTTCAGGTCTCCAAGTGGATCCGAAGAATGAAAACCATAACACAGGTGTGAAACTAGCGTTACTTTTTAGTACTGCCTATCAAACTGATTGTGTAGCCCCCCCTCCCCCTGCATTTGCTGAAATTCCAGTTTGCCCAGTTAGATGTCTCTTTTCATCCACTCTGAGGCTGGATTTACTTATTCAGGTTTTTGATACATTTTTTAAGGGCAAAACCAAGACAGCACTATAAAGGAAGAAAACGTTTAAGGGTGCATATACATGGTGCATAATTTAACTGGCACCCAGCTGCACCATCTACATGCACTAAAACACTAACACTTTTTTTTAAAGTGTCATGTGTGACATAGTGTCACACATAAGTATGGGGTATTATACATGATAGGCCGACATATGCACACTCAGTCTGAGGGCAACCCTTTCAGACAGACATGCCCCTTTAATCTTTTGTGTATGAACCACCAAATTTAGCATAGGAAACTGCATGGTAGCATGAGAAGCTAAACCAGTAAGCGCTTGTGATGTCAATTAAAGCTGGTCTAGAGTTTATCTAACATATTGCAATATATTCAAAATCACAAAAAATACTATGTTGTTGGATACATTATAAACATACAAAACAAAATCCCACACAACTAATGTAAATCTTAAAATCCATTTCATTAAGGTTATAAAAAATACACAAAAAATTAAGAAAGAAAACACAGAACCCCAGTCACAGAAAGCAGTCAGCAGACAGGTAAGTATGCAGTACATAAATCAAAATGGTGGAAATACAAGTGTATCTCAATAAATTAGAATATCTTTGAAACGTTCATTCATTTCAGTAATTCAGTAATACAATTCCAGCGTCTTCCATGATTGTGTGTCCTACTGAACCAGACTGAGGGACCATTTAAAGGCTTAAGAAACCTTGGCAGGTGACACACTGAATTTACTAATAATAATAATAATAATAATAATAACTTTATATAGTTCCAACATATCCCGTAGTACTTTACAAATCAGAGGACACATGAACAGACAATATGAGACATTACAATATGACAAAGAAATAAACGTATCAAACAATATTCTAATTTTCTTAGATTTGGGTTTGCTTAAATAGAAAGCTTTTATTGATTCTAGGTCTCCTACCATTCCACACATATTTCGAATTCACCCTTTGTGCTGTCTCAAAAAAGGAAACAGGAATGGATATTGGGAGCGTGCGGAACAAGTACAATAGTCTAGGCAATAGCAACATCTTAAAAGCAGCTACCTGTCCTATCCAAGAAACATCTGTTTTAGACATTCGCTCAGTCTCTTCTTGCAATATTTTTAACATTGGGATATAGTTACTTTTGTATAGGGTTCCTAGTGATGTTGTCACCTGTATCCCCAAATATTGAACGCTGTCCTTCCTCCAATCAAAATCATAAGTCGATTGTAGATGTTGGAGCAAGGGTGGAGGGACATTGAAGGGCAATGCCTGCGATTTGGCCATGTTTAATTTGCAAAACGATAGTTGCCCAAAAGAACTAATAGTATCCATAAGATGAGGAATAGATATTTGCGGATTGGATAAAGTGAGAATAATATCATCAGCATATAATGATATAAGATGAGATTTATCTCCTATGTCAATGCCTCCCACTCTCGGATCTAATCTAAGTATCTGGGCTAAAGGCTCTATAGAAAGAACAAATATCAGGGGGGGATAGGGGGCACCCCTGACTGGTCCCATTTGTAATGAGGAATGGATCTGATACTACTCCGTTGGTGAACACTCTCACAGAAGGTGCTGAGTATAACGCTTCAATCGCTCTTAAGATAGCTCCAGAAAACCCCATATTTCTGAGCACCGAAAAGGCATACGACCAACAAATGCGATCGAACGCCTTCCCTGCGTCTAATGCAAGGATCACCGCCTTTTCTTTCCTAGAGTCAACATGGTGTATTATATTTAAAATACATCTAGTATTATCATATGATTGTCTCCCTTTAACAAACCCCACTTGATCATAATTTATCAAGCTTGGGAGACAGAGTGCCAGTCTGCTTGCTATTAATTTAGCATAGATTTTTAAATCTGTATTCAATAGCGATATTGGTCTAAAATTCTGGGGGGTGGTGGCGGGTTTGCCAGGCTTTGGCAACGTAACTATCAGGGCTTCTTGATTTTCCTTTGGGATGATACCAGAATCCACCACGGCCGTCAAAAATGACAGTAGTGGGCTCATCAGGGCTGGGAAGAAACATTTATAATATTCATTAGTGAGGCCATCAGGGCCCGGAGACTTGTGTGACGGCAGTGATTTAATGATGGACAGTAACTCTGCTGAGGTAATAGGTGCGTTCAAGGAGTCCAGGTGTGACTCCGTGAGTGCGGGTAGTTGAGCCGCCTTAAGGAATCGCTCAATATCCTGGGTTTTCGGGGGGACCATCGAAGAGTTGTCTGCTAGGTTGTAAAGACCCTCATAGAAATGTTTAAAGGCGTTAGCGATGCCATTGGGGTCATAAATTTTGTATGTACCATCCCTGCTGTACATAAATGGGATCCTAGATTTTGCATGCTTTTGTTTAAGCTTGGATGCTAGAAGTTTGCCCGCTTTATTAGATTGAGAGTAATATGTAGCTCTAACCTTTTTCAGGTTTTTCTCATATTTGTGCAATAAACAAGCGGTCAACTGTTGGCGTAATGCTATTAATTTCGTTGCATGTAAGGGAAACGGAGATTGTTTGTTGCTGGTGTCTATAATTCTTATTTGACGGAGCAGACGATCTATTTCTGCTATCCTATTTTTCTTTTCAATATGCCCTAGGCGAATAAACGTTCCTCTAATAAAGGCCTTATGAGAATTCCACAGTATCTCAGGGCCAGGAGCGGAGGGGGCATTAATCTGAAAGAATTCCTTCAAATCATTCTCTAACGTTGCTTTTAACTGTGGCTGTGACATTAAAAAGTCACTACACCTCCACACATATGCTCTAGCAGATTCATATTTTTCAGCTATGGACAAGGTTATCGCTGCATGGTCCGACCAAGTTATTTGAGATATCTCAGACTGCTTAGCAAGGGGAATGCTAGATTGCTCGATTAGGAACAAGTCTATTCGTGAATAGCTATTATGTACAGTGGAATGATACGTATAATCTCTTTCAGTATTATGCAAGATACGCCATACATCAAATAGTTCATAGCGCCATATAGCCTGTGATAATGAGGGGTGACGTGTTAATATGCCAGAAGTGGTATCTACTAGCGGGTAGATATTAAAATCTCCCATTAATATTAAACATCCCTGCTTCCTCTTTTCTACCGCCCTCACAAATCTCCCTAGGAACGCCACCTGCTTCCTATTCGGGGCGTAAACTGATACCAGCGTATAAGTAACATTGTTAATAATACACACTAATATAACAAATCGCCCTCCCGGGTCAGCGTATTGAGATAACAGCTGAAACGCCACCAAGTCTCTAATCCCAATCATTGTGCCCCTTCATTTTGAGGAGTAGTGAGCATGAAACACATGTGGGTATGCTGGGTGCTTAATGCGAAAAGCGTCTGCCTTTAAAAGATGCGTCTCTTGTAGTGCAAGAATGTCACAGTTATGACCTCGGGCCTCACGCCATAAGTTGGCTCTTTTTTGAGGGGGAGTTCAAACCCCTGACATTCATGGACACAATTTTAAGTACCATAATATTCAGTTAGAAATGCTTTAAGAGTCTTACCACAACTATGTATACCAGGAGGTGTCAGTGTTGGTATGGACAGAGGCTGTTTCCACCCTTCGTATTCACTACGCCCAATGTGCCAGAACCAAAAAAGAAAAACACAAACCATGCAAATTAGATAACCAATGGATAAACCTTCGTGGCAGAACCAAACAAAGAGAAAAAAAAAGATTGTGGTACAGCGGACCAGCGGCTGTCGTAATCCTGGGGGGATAAGTTCAACGACAGTGGACATACAAAACCAAAAAATTCCCGGCCCCCCCCCCCCCTGCACTTGAGTCCGTCCGCTGCCAATCCGAGTGAAAATCTCAGGGAACGGGATAGGCATTGGATACCGACAGGATAGCGATGCATTGGTTAAAAACCCATTCATTTGAATGGGTTTTTGTAGGCAGGAAAGGAGGGCACCACAAGGTATAAATGCTGTTACTTTATTCTTTGGGTGAGTGCAATTACAAATACCCATTTATAAAGTTATTTTACTTTACACTTTTAAAAAAAAAATCCTCTGCGCTTGCTAAAGCTTTTACAGGGTAAGACTCTAGTTTTTTTTGTGTCGGACACAAAGTCCTGCATGTCCGACTTTGTTTCTGCCGAAAAAAAAAGGATTCGCAGCGCAGAGGGTGTAAGCGCACACCCGCGCATTGCTTTAACCCCTTAATGACCCGGCCATTTTTTGTTTTTGCATTTTCGTTTTTCCCTCCCCACATTCCAAGAGCCATAACTTTTCCATTTTTCAGTTCACAGACTCACATGATGGCTTATTGTTTTCGAAACAAATTGTACTTTGTAATGTCACTATTCAATATTCTGTGCAATGTACTGGGAAGCTGGAAAAAAATTCAGAATGAGGTGCAATTGGAGAAAAACTGCATTTGCGCCAAATTCATATGGGTTTAATTTTTACACCATTCACTGTGTGGTAAAAATGACATGTTACCTGTATTTTGTGGGTCAGTACGAACACGGCGATACCAAATTTATATAGTATTTGTAATGTTTTGATACCTTTTAAAAACTTATAAACTTTGCTAAATAGAAAAAAAAATTTTGCGTCGCCATATTGTGTCACCTGTAACTTTTTCATATTTACATGTATGGAGCTGGGTAAGGCGTATTTTTATGTGGGACAACATGACGTTTTTATTGATACCACTTGGGGAAAGATCTGATGGTTTGATCACTTTTTATTCAATTTTTTATAGGAGACAAAGTGTTGAAAAAAAAAAATTTGGCCATTTTGATTTTTTTCCCCGCTACGCCGTTCACCGTATGGGAAAAATATTTTAATATTTTTAATAGTTCGGGCATTTTGGAGCGCAGAGATACCTAATGTGTTTATGTTTACTTTTGTTTATTTACTTTTATATCTGATCTAGGGAAAGGGGGGGTGATTTGAACTTTTGTGTTTTTTTTAATTTTTACATACTTTTAAAAACTTTTTTTTTTATACTTTTACTTGTATGATCAGACTCCCTAGGGACCTTGAAACCTAGGGAGTCTGATCGCTCATACTATTCACTGCGATACTACTGTATCGCAGTGAATAGCAAAATGCCTTCACTGCTATTAGACGATGCCTCTGGCATCGTGTAATAGCTATACTGAAATGACAGGCCTGGGAGCCTTCAATAGGCTCCCGGCTGTCATGGCAACCAAGCGATGATGACGTTCCGGAGGGCGGCGATGAGGTAAAAATGGCGGCGCCCTTGTCGGCACCGCAATTTAGATGCCGCGGTCGCGTTTGACCGCAGCATCTAAAGGGTTAACAGCCGCGATCGGTGCAGGCACCGATTGCTGCTGTTAGCTGCGGGTCCTGGCTGTATTATACAGCCGGCACCCGGGGTGTATGGAGAGCACTCAGCTCCTGAGCGCTCTCCATACATCGTCATGCGACTCAGGACGTACTATTACGTCCTGGGTCGTTAAGGGGTTAAAAACCCATTCAAATGAATGGGTTTTTAACCAATGCGTCGCTAACCTGTCGGTAACCGATGCCTATCCTGTTTCCAAGATTTTCACTTGGATTGGCAGCGGACAGACTCAAACGCAGGTGTGAACCCACCCTAAGCCATAATCAACATTTACAGAAATAAAACACTTGAAATAGAACACTCTGTGTGTAAAGAATCTAGAAAATATAGGAGGTCGGTTTTTAAATTTAATTACTGAAAGAAATAAACGTTTCAAAGATATTCTAATTTATTGAATTGCACCTGTATGTGCTGGTTTGTTTTATTTTATTATTAATCATAAAGCTATGTGTTAGGTTAAATTGTGATTTAAGTAATTTTTTTTAAACTTTTTAAAATTAACATTTTATTAAACTTTTTTTAATGTTTTTTGGGAGACTTGAACCTGCGATCTCTTGATCACTTTTATACTGCTCTCCAATACTTCTATATTGCAGGATATTATATATGTTCATTTTATAGTGACATTCAGCCTGTTAGATCCAGTAACCCCCTGGCACACTGAAATGGTACTATTGACCATGGCATGTAAAGGGTTATACTGCTAAGGATCAGAGTTATACATCTCCATTAGTTGCGGCAGGGACCCGGCTGTGTGTGTCAGCTGGGCTCCAGATGGTGATTGTAGGTACACTGGCAGTTCTCACACAGTCACTATGGCTACTATATTTCATATATAACATTTGGTGGCTAAAAAGCAATAAATGTTGAAGAAAATAGGAAACAACCCAAGATTTTTCTAGAGGACATATTTATGTTTTTCTTGCTTCACGTGCTGACAAAATTATTAACAATTTAATATTGCACAATCATATGGGCACTACAATGTATCACGTTTCACAGCATAAACTGATGAACAGTAAATAAAATCATAGTAGTCTTTCTACAAATGATCGGATCTTAAATCTTATTGTTATTACTCATATTGATGCCTGATCATGCCTGCGAGAGGTGATTCTCCCCTCAGTAAGTGAAAGGACCATGCTAAACCTTCCTGATTACTTCTGAATTAAACTACGGAGATGCCATGAATAAAAAGTGACCTCCTAAAGTGTTCAGTAATAATGAGCTGAGCACTTGCTTATGAAGACACTTGACACTTGACACTGTAACTCAAATATTGATAATGTCCTATGACATATATGTCTACTATTAACATGCATGAACGGTGACAATCCTGATGAGCTCTATGCACAACAATGAGCAGAGCAATTAGGTGTGAACCATTAGCTTCTCTCTTTTTATATACTATACTATGTATTTTTCATTTTGAGCATTTTTGCATAGATTAAGAAACAAAGAACACAACATATTACAAGTATTTAATAAGTTAGTAGATAGAAATTGGGAGAAAAATCACTGATACATTCAACATTACAAGCAATCCACATTAAAGCTGCAATCTGTGCCTTAAAATACAGTAGATTGTTTTGTGACTATTTATTAGTTTCTAGGGGCAGCATTAGTGAGATTCATAATATAGCGGTACACACTTAATATAGTCTAGTCGCTTGCTTATGGGTATCTGGCTCCACATTGTTCCTCTCTAAGAAGTGGCATTTTGGCAGCAAATTTTTCTGATGTAGTAAAATCATTGTAAACCTGGTATGTGTTGTTTTTTTTTTCTTTTGATGTAAAGGTTTCATTCTGGCATATATTCTTGTACTTTGTTGTAAGCCCCATGAACTTGAATGTGATTGAGCTGCAGCTGTATGTAATTCCATTGCGACCAATGAATGTGATATTATCAACACGGGTAAGAGGCCACAGTGCTCGCAAACAGCATGTCACCTTCATAAAGATGATTGCCAGGGTTGTTGGATGTCAGAATGATCAGATTTTGATAATCTATCATAAAGATGAGCCACTAATATGTTAGGCTAGGGCCACACAGTGAGGATTTATTGCTCATACCATCCTACAGTACACCCACCTGCAGCAAAAAGCAGCTGCATTAGGTTTTTGCTCTGGGTTTTACCCCTATAGCTGGGTTGGATTTTAAATTATGCATAGCAAACACTAAAATTTGGTTTACTTTAATTAATCTGGTGAAATGTAAACGATCTAACTGAAAGCTTAAAAAACACTAAAAACAGATTTTTTTCTCTCTGAATTTAGAAGTTACCATAGTATTCATAAACATTATTCACATGTTCTAAAGAATGTCACCTCAGAAGTCACCTCAGATTTTTGAGAGCTGAGTGCAGTCAGTAATTTCCTCACAGATGTTGTTTTTTTTTTCCCTACAAAGGACAAGTATGTTCCACCCTTTATGGATTAAAATGAATAGGTGACGCAGACGTTATAAAAAGCTTTGAAAAGGGTATTATATATTTGGCACTTGTCATTGCTTTGTCTTTCTAGCCTCCTTTTTCCATTTCAAAACACTGACATTTCCCCGTATGACCCATGTAATTTTATACCTCTCAACTTTATCAACTGAAAGACGTGATGTAAACATATGCAAGGTTGACAGAGTCGAAGTCCTTATATGTGAAAAAGAAAGCAGCAATATTCTAGCTGATCTTTGCTTATTCCTATTCTTTGAATGGCAAGCATTTGGTCAAACAACTATATTAAATTGACTTTATGACTTTACAGTGAGTTTCATCTAAGAGATATATTCTTATTATATAAATGTAATATCCTTTCCCAAGGGATTTGTTAAGGATGACAGTAATAGATGTGCAGATGGTTCCACATGTAACTGATCTCCAGTGGTTAAGAACTAATAACATGCTAATGAAATCCTTCAGAGGTTGCAATCTGCAAAATCCATTGTACCCCCCCCCCCCCCCCCCACACACACGCAGACACTGGGTGGCCTCACATACATAGACACATATAAAATAGAATATCACTTTGTATCAATTACAAACTCATGTTGTTTTTTTAGAAAATGTAGAGGTTAGAAATAGAGATGAGCGAATTTTTTAAAAATTCGATTCAGCAGCTTCACCTGATACGATTAATTAATTTGCGGTGAATCGCGTTTAAAAAAACAACTATTTCCTGGCTGCAGAGAGCCTGTATAGTGGTGTAGAACACTGTACCTTGCATTAGTTTTTAGTGATGTCCCACTAGGGGACCTGAACCAGCGATGCACTGATCGCTGGTTCAGCACTATAGACTGGGCAGGATCAACCAGGTACTGGGGGCTTCTAGCAGCCCGGGTTCACTGGCCAGACCCCGAGCTGCAGAAAATGCTTATTGGCACACCCCCAATCTCATGGTGGGGGGTGCCGAGGGGGACATGTAGCATGGCGGAACCCCTTGGATGCCACGGTCATGTTTGACCACGGCATCCAAGGGGTTAAAACCAGCGATCGGAGCTGTGCTTTGACCTGGGGTTATGGAGCAGAGTGTTAGCTGTCATTTACAGCTAACAACAGCTCCCCGTGCCGGGGGCGGTCGGGGGGGGGGAGAAGGGGCGGGGCCCCCCCGGGGGGGGGGGGTGGTTGTTGGCCCCCCCCCCGGCGCTTGGGGGGGGGCCCCCCTCCCCCCCTCCCCCCCCCCCCCCCCCCCCCCCACCCCCCTTTTTAAAAAAACACCCCCCCCCCCCCCCAACAAGAAAGCCGCCCATCAACAAATATTTTTTTACCACCCCCCCCCCCTCCCCCCCTCCTCCCCCCCCCCCTCACCCCCCCCCCTTCCCCCCCCCCTTTGTGGGGGGGGGGGGGGGGCCCCCCCCCCACAACAACCGCGCTGCCCCTGGTAGTGTGTTCAATGTTTTCCACAAAAAAATCACAATAGTAACGACAAGCAGTTAGAAGAGTTAGCGCAGCAATTGCAGGTGTTAGCTGTCATTTACAGGACCTAACAACAGCTCCCGATGCCGTGGGCGGTCGTGAAGGAGATAAAGGGCTGTGACAATCACAGGGCTGGGTGGCTGCTGATTGGCTTGCACAAGCTAATTTTGTCTGACATTGTGGGTTTTTGTTTGTCCACCGCCTGTGATTGACCACGAGTTCCGGGTAAGACGGGGGTTTCCAGGCCATGGACCCAAAATCTCTAGTTTGTTCCCGAGCCATTTAGTATCACCTTTGCTTTATGGCAAGGTGCTCCATCATGCGGAAAAGCCATTGGGCGCCAAACGCCTTGGACGGTTGGGAGAAATTGCTCTTGGAGGACATTCGGTACCACACAGGCGTTACACGGACCTCCCTGCGAGAACAACCCCACACATGAATGGTTTCGGGATGCTTTCATTGGATGGAAAGCTGGTGGTAGCGCTCACCTCTTCTTCTCGGACTTCCAGATGCGATCATCAAATATTTTATCGAAAATTGGATCAAAAAACCCCCCCCCCCCCCCCCCTTCCCCCCCCCCCCCACCCCCCCCCCCACAACCTGAATGCCGTGACCACTTCCTCAGCTTTGATTCACTCCATCACTAGTTAGAAACTGATGCTGTACAAGAGAGCAAGATTTGCAGTCTCTGTTCTAGTCTCTTCCCACAGGCATGTTTGATGTGGTCAAACGTTAGGAAAAAAAAAGGGCCAGGGCTGTATAGAGGTTAGTCAAGTTAGTCAAGTCTTCCACACTCATCCAACCATGCATTTATGGACCTTGCTTTGTGTAATAAGATATAGTCAAGCTGGAACAGAAAAAGGACTTCCCCCAAACAGTTTACTGATCATCTGTTTGAATGAACCGTGGTATCTGTGTAAGCGCCGTGACCACTTCTCTGTTTACATAGTGTCATTCATCTCATAGCGGCCATGTCATGTAACTACAGCCTTGTCCTATACACGTCTATGTGACAAGGCTGTAATTATATCACATGGTCACTATAAACAGACAGCGTGTAATATAAAAAGGTGCCATAGCCCCTTCATACAGCTGATCAGAGGAGTGATCCACTGATCTCTTATTTATAATCTGTCCTAAGGATAGAAAATCAATAAAAATGAGCTGGAAAGACCCTTTAATAAAGCTCAAGTGCCACCTTAAAGGAGTTGTCCAGGATAACCACTTTTTTAATATTAGGCTGGAGAAGGTGCTTCGGTGTCTCCCAGTGCGTTCCAGTCCTGCTGCTCCGGTGTTTTCTTCCCCTCAGCGGTCATGTGTGGTGGGGACTTCTGCCAGAAGAGAACACCAGAGCAGCAGAACCAGACTGCAGTGGGAGACATCGAAGTACAAGGGATAGATGAGTAGGCGTTTTTTTTTAAATACAGTATTACACAGTATTATGGCCCACAGCAGCCCCTGCACATGCTATTATGCCCTGCAGCGGCCCCTGCACATGGTATTATGCCCCACAGCAACCCTTGCACACGGTATATGCCCTGCAGCGGCTCCTGCACACGGTATTATGCCCTGCAACAGTCCCTGCACACAGTATTATGCTCCATAGTGGCCCCTGCACATGGTATTATGCCTCATAGTGGCCCCTGCACACGGTATTATGCCCCGCAACGGCCCCTGCACATGGTATTATGGTCCATAGTGGTCCCTGCACTCGGTATTATGCTCCATAGTAGCCCCTGCACACGGTATTATGTTCCATAGTGGCCCCTGCACTCGTTATTATGCTCCATAGTGGCCCCTGCACTCAGTATTATGCTATTATGCTATTATAACTATTATTATACTCTGGGGTCTAAAAGATCCCAGAGTATAATGATCGGAGACCCAGGTGGTGACAAATATAAAAACCAGTGTTACTTACCTGGGCTCTGGTGTGCTCCCTGCTTTCAGCCCTCTTCAATGTTGCACAGACCGGCGTCGCAACATAATGACGTCTGGCTGGATCACGTGACGCCTGGGACGTCACCAAAGAAGGCCGAAGCCGGCTGGGAGTAGCTCGGATCGCCGGAGAGGTGAGTAACAATGGTTTTTATGTTTATCACCTCCCCTGGGTCTCCAATTATCTGAAAAGACCCCAGAGTATAATAATAGTAGTATTTGGCCTCACTTAGCGATCCCCGCTGCCGCTCACAGCCGCTTCTGATTCCCCCTTCTGCGTCCGATAGCAGAAAGAGAAGTGGAGGCGGCCACAGCAGGCGCGGGGATCGATAAGTAAATAGGCCGTTACCTGCTGGGGATACTCCAGCAGGTTACGGCCTATTTATATATAAAAAAAAGTTATTGTCAACTACCTGCAATCCCATGATGGAGCCGCCGCCGCCTCCTCTTCTTGTCTGCGACATCTGCGTCTCAGTGTAGGAGGCGCGATGACGTCATTGTATCGCCACCTGCGCTTTGTCTCGTAAACCAGCCCAGGCCCCGCTCAGCTTTGTTTTTTTTTAAAGCGGCCTGTCCTGGGCTGGTTTACATTAAATAGATGGTAAAAATGCTACCCCCCCAGACAGTGACGGACAGTGCCGCCTGAGGCGGCTGCCTCACTTCGCCTCATTAGCGGTGCGCCCCTGTATATACCCATAATGCTTACCAAACCTCAATGAATTCTGCTGTCATTGGACTGTTCATATAAATCCCTACCCTTAGAAGCAAAACACACACAAATGTATTTATTAAACGCATAGTTCCATCACCTCATATTGTTTCCTGATAGTTCTTAATAGTCTTAACAGCTACAAACAAGCCAATTTTATTGGATGTGTGCATAACTGTGTATGTGGATTTAAAATGTTGCCTTATACAATGTATTGGGTAAAACACAACATAAATTTCTGTTACTGGTTATACATCATAGCTGGAATATGCAATATGCATAGAGGTACAACTTTCTGACTATATACGGTAAAACAAAATATGAACAAAAAATGCCTTGAAGATTGTGCAGTATGGCTAAAACAATCTTCACTTCTACAGATGAGTGAACTGGTTCCTAACAAGCTGGGTTTGTTACGAATTTTCCTGAAATTTTTAGTTTTGCCAAACCTAAGTTTTTGGGGTTAACTACCCGCCATGGGGTACACTCTGTGATTTCTTCAGTCCCCAGAGTCTAATATGCAGAGGCATGGGGTATTTATTTTTAGTAAACCTTATTTTACTTAATATACAGTAACTATCGTCATGGTCTTCCTTTGCCACAGCCTCTAATTATTGTGACTTCTAAGAAGTTAACAGACTGCATTCCGTACATCCACCCCACTTAATCCTGCCACTTTATCTGCACTCAAGACTGGGATTGAAAAGGGCGAAAAACTTGAAGCCGAGGTACTTATATCCCAGTATATGAAAAGCCGGAGCAGTGATGAGAAGTGGTTAATATTTACTCACTTTATTTTTATTACTTTTTCATAAATATAACAAAATCACAATTTTTATATTTTTTAATTGCACCTTTCCAATTTATAGACCTTTTTGCCTTGAGCCAACTATTATTAATTTTTTACCTTCATATTTTCTACGGCACTAACAATTTGTTCAAAAATGTTACATTGCAATAGACTCAAAAATGTTCCAGATATCTTCCTTTCAGCATAAGGTTAATGTTTTCATGCCATTCACAATCTGTTGGATGCAGTATTTACATAGGAACATGTGTACTATTGTCAACTGAATGAAACTATTCACTTTTGTCTAATTCATAAAAGATAATCACTTTCTTTTTTCAGCTTCTATTGTGATTATGTTCATTACTGACATAGTCAACATAAATTGTTTCTACTGTAGTGTGCTTATTGTTTTAAGATTTATATGAAAATTAGCTCTACATGATGATTAGGTTCTTAGATCAGCTAATGAACGGAAATATTCTTCCCTTGCCATCTTTTAATGCATTTTTAATCACCAACTAAATAACAAAGAAGTGTATTTTAAAATAATTAAGATTGCTTACTGAATCTCCATAGGATGTCAACAACAAAGGGGTTAATGATCCATCACATCATAATGGAAATAATCAGAGTTGTCTTTCTACCACCCAAAGCAATTTTCTTTATCTGAAATGCATCTGTGCCAAAATCATTTATATATCAACATAGCATTTCTTATTTTGCATAGAAATGATCGCAAAATATAGCGACCCAGTGAGCTAGTGATAATGGTTCAAATGGATCCAAAGTGCTATTTCAAATATCATTGAATAGATCATATAAGTGTCTCATATAGCATAGGTTCACTAACAGTACTTTACGTTTTAAAACTATTTAGTAAAATTTTGGATATTTGGGAATGCTAATGCTTGAATCCAAAGAGAGCAAAGTCGGATTCTATGTTTGATGCTACAAACAAAGATGCCCAATGTATGCTTTTCTTCACCACCCATTGACAATATACTTCTGAGCAGTCCATTCTTAACTTTGAAAGGAAATTGTACAGCTGCAAAAGTAACCAGGCTTTTCAGAGAGAAGGCAGGGGTCGTTTGCTACTGTCCCTTTCTTCACGATACACAGAACTCAATGTGTTGCTGGGTCCTAGGGGGCTATATCAGCTTTGTGGTGTAGCTCAGAAGGCTGCATTCCTCCTGTAACTGGGGCTAATGTATCAGCCCCAGTTATAGGGGAAATCAGCAAAAAAATTTTTAATAATGTTAAAAATACCCCCAAAAGGTAGACTTTTAGGGGGTATTTTTAACATTTATTACAATTTTTTTGCTGATTTTCCTCTGCCTTGCCAGTTGACCCAACAATATGTGTATGAGCAGAATTATGTTATCATCAACGGAGTGTTGACCTTCTAGGACTTTGCAAACATTAAACAGGGAGCCAGAATAATGTTGCCTGCCAATTTCCTACCCAGCTCTCGGATAACCTTCAGACCAATGAAGCATAAAATTCATAGGTGCTGATGGCATAATTGATTGTTGGATCACATCAGAAAGAAATTGGAACTCTGCCATCCAAAAATTAAATACAGATGGGCAATCCCACCATATATGAAGATAAGAGCCAGGCAGACCACACTGTCGCCAGCACAAAGGGGAGTAGGCAGGAATAACCTTTGACAATTGCAATAGAGTTCTATACCATCAGAGCATTAGCTTCTGAGCCACCTCTCAATGTGTAGTACTCTTATAGATCTTAGATACCCAATGGAGGCCTGAATACCAATCTTTTAACAAGAATTGAATCTTCAGGTCTGACTCCCAGCTAAGGACATGTCCTGGTTTAGAGTCAGAGGGCCCACAGAGCAAAGCAAAAATAAAAGCTCAAAAGCCCTTTAGATTTTCCTGTTTTGGCCGTAAAATGTGTGTAAACTGAAGAGAGGAAAAAACGGCCAGAGAGGAGAGGGGGTCGTAGGATATCTCTCACCTGTAAATACTTATATAAATCTTTGTGTGAGACATAATATCTAGAAAGGTCTTGAAAGATGCACAGTAAACTATCGTGAAACTGGTATTTGATATGTGTGATTCCCTGGGTAGTCCAGTTGTGCAACTCCAATGTTGGTTGGAATGTTAACAAGTATTGCAGGGGTAGGACCAAGAGGGACTTTGTTCTCTCTTGTTAGTTCTAAGGTTGAGAAAGAGGGGACAGCAGAGCAATCAATGGAATGCCAGCTGATTATCTTTTAATATAGAGACCCATCTCAAAGCTGAGGTATTTCTTGACATCTGGGACTCCCCTGCCACCATCTTTCACCCATTCCATATAAAATTTGTGACTATGCATTGTAATCTAGTGAGATAGTGAGCTGGCGAAGGGATAGTGACTGTACTGAATATACAGTGGGTACGGAAAGTATTCAGACCCCTTTAAATTTTTCACTCTTTGTTTCATTGCAGCCATTTGCTAAAAGCAAAAAAGTTCATTTTATTTCTCATTAATGTACACTCAGCACCCCATCTTGACAGAAAAAAACAAATATAGATATTTTTGCAAATTTTATTAAAAAAGAAAAAATGAAATATCACATGGTCACATATTCAGACCCTTTGCTGTGACACTCATATTTAACTCACAAGCTGCCCATTTCCTTCTGATCCTCCTTGAGATGGTTCTACTCCTTCATTGGAGTCCAGCTGTGTTTAATTAAATTGATTGGACTTAATTAGGAAAGGCACATACCTGTCTATATAAGACCTCACAGCTCACAGTGTATGTCAGAGCAAATGAGAATCATGAGGTCAAAGGAACTGCCCAAGGAGCTACGAGACAGAATTGTGGCAAGGCACAGATCTGGCCAAGGTTACAAAAGAATTTCTGCAGCACTCCCAGACTATGAGAAATAAGATTTTCTGGTGGCAGCATCATGCTATGGGGGTGTTTTTCAGCTGCAGGGACAGGACGACTGGTTGCAATTGAAGGAAAGATGAATGCGGCCAAGTACAGAGATATCCTGGAAGAAAACCTCTTCCAGAGTGATCTGGATCTCAGATTGGGCCGAAGCTTCACCTTCCAACAAGACAATGACCCTAAGCACACAGCTAAAATAACAAAGGAGTGGCTTCGGAACAACTCTGTGACCATTCTTGACTGGCCTAGCCAGAGCCCTGACCTCAACCCAATTGAGCATCTCTGGAGGGACCTGAAAATGGCTGTCCACCAACGTTCACCATCCAACCTGACAGAACTGGAGAGGATCTGCAAGGAAGAATGGCAGAGGATCCCCAAATCCAGATGTGAAAAACTTGTTGCATCATTCCCAAGAAGACTCATGGCTGTACTAGCTCAAAAGGAAGGGTGCTTCTACTCAATACTGAGCAAAGGGTCTGAATACTTATGACCATATGATATTTCAGTTTTTCTTTTTTTTAAAAATTTTCAAAAATATCTACATTTCTGTTTTTTTCTGTCAAGATGGGGCACTGAGTGTACATTAATGAGAAGTAAAATGAACTTTTTTGCTTTTAGCAAATGGCTGCAATGAAACAAAGAGTGAAAAATTTAAAGGGGTCTGAATACTTTTCGTACCCACTGTATACAACATCTCTGGTGAGATGAACATTTTGGCCACTGCTATGTGGCATGACCATGAGAGAGTAGATTTGTTTAATTTGTTCAGTAAGTTAGAGACTTTGGTGATAAGTGAGATATAGTTTTAGGAAAATAATGCCGAGCTAGGACTAGTTAAGGAAATCCCAAGATATGGTAGAGAGCTATCCTGCCACTGAAACCGGAAACTGGCAGAGAGGAAGGACCAAGTGCCTCCATCCACACCAACGTTAAGAATTTGAGATTTGGTAGAGCTGACCTTATAATAAGATACTGCTCCAAATCTTTGCAGTGTCGTTAGGATGATGGGGATAGAGACAAATGGGTTGGTTACAGAGAGGATGACATCATCTGTATACAGGCCTATTTATGTGCAGTATTACCTACAGTGATACTAGAAATATGCAAGTCCATACAAATGTCCTCTGCCATAACTAAAGCAAAGATTATTGGCGACAAAGAACATCCCAGGCATGTGCCATTGTTAATGTAGAACCTGTCAGAAAGCCAACCAGAGGCTCGCACTTTTGCCAAGGATGTGGAGTATTGAGCTAGTATAACAGATTTCATAGAGTCCTGTATTCCAAATGTGTCTAAAATGCTAGATAAATAACCCCAGTGATCAAATTCCTTCTGCACATCCAAAGAAAGTGTTCGAGAGACCTCCGCCCACTGTATGAGGTTCATGAACCTCGGTGTCTCATCTGGTTGAGTTGTACCAAGGTTGGCAATATAGTGTAAAATCGATTTTTGCATATATTTTAATGTCTCTGACATCTCTGGTGGGAAATCACCCTCTTTCCAGGCCTTGTTAAAGGCAGCTACAAGATGAGGAGCTAGGATTTCAGAGAATTGTTTATAGTAATTACTAGTAAAGCCAGGGGTTCTGTAAATGTAGTTTAATGATTTTATGGCTGTGTGAATCCACTAGCGAGATTTAAACATCCAACAAAAAAGAAGAAAAGTGGGTGGCACTGCTTTCATGTCCGACATAAAAGGCGTAGAGTGCCAATGTATATCGGCATAAGGAGGACACTATCAACAAAGTGCTCTTGGTAAAGGTGGTGCACACACCCTTATATAGAGTAACATAAAATGTACTTCATATAAAAAGTAAAAAAACAAAAAGCCAGGGGGCACTCAACAGAGCATGTAGTAAAAGGCAGACTTTTATTCAAAAAATGTCCATAAAAACATCCACATTGGTATATGGGAGAGAAAAAAAAGATGCAAGTAAGGCTAGGCAATGAATCGTTTCGCACTACATGCACAATTTCAAGCCTCAGGATGCCATGAGTTGTCCTCAAATGTATGCGAGTTTTACACTACATGTGGATCCGAGACTGACCCAATATTGAAGTGCTTCAATTCTGATAGAATCATGGAGTGATATTTGATTCTGAGAAAATTACTTCAGAGAACTGTGCATTGCACCTTGAATGAGTAGTAGTGTTTCCAGTAGGGTCCACGACACAGTTAAAGTCGCCTCCGATTTGGAGAAGACCCTTAGCTGAGTCTTTAATCTTAGGTAGTAAAGTAGTTAGGAATTTAGATTGGCGCTTATTAGGGAGATATACACACGTGGACAAAATTGTTAGTACCCCTCGTTTAATGAGAGAAAAACCCACAATGGTTACAGAAATAACTTGAATCTGACAAAAGTAATATATAAAAATTCTATGAAAATGAACAAATGAAAGTCAGACATTGCTTTTCAACCATGCTTCAACAGAATTTTTTTTAAAAAGGAAAACTCATGAAACAGGCCTGGACATAAATGATGGTACCCTAACTTAATATTTTATTGCACAACTTTTTGAGGCAATCACTGCAATCAAACGATTCCTGTAACTGTCAATGAGACTTCTGCACCTCTCAGCAGGTATTCTGGCCACTCCTCATGAGCAAACTGTTCTTTTCAAGATATGCTTCATTTTTCCGTCTGTGAACATAGAGCTGACGTGCCTTGCCAAAAATTTCGATTTTTGTCTCATCTGTCCATAGGACATTCTCCCAGAAGCTTTGTGGCTTGTCAACATGTAATTTGGCAAATTCCAGTCTGGCTTTTTTAAGTTATTTCTGTGACCATTGTGGGCTTTTCTTTCATTAAACAAGGGGTACCCACAATTTTATCCACGTGTGTATATGGTGTAGACAACATTGTTAATTTCACGTCCAATATATCTAGCTAGTGGGTCTTGAAATTTAGAGATGAGTGAAAAGGCTCCCGTGTCTTTTAATGGCTTTTATGACTTTATGGCTTATGTCTTTTATGACTCCTTTATGTTTGGCAGGACCAGATGCCATGAAAATGTGCAGAAATAGCTTATGTGTAACTGTAGGGGATTTATCCTGCACCATCAACACATTGCAACCTAAATGCATTGACTCTTTCCACAATAAGCTTCGTTTATATGGGATGTTTAAGCCCTTGGCATTTGATGAAGATATTTTATGTACCATTGGCAATTAATATAGAGACTGCAGGTGAGACAGGGTCCTTGACCCAGTATGCACATGTAGGAAATACAGAAGATTACCAAATAGTAGCGTACATTGATGAATGTAAGCAGGGAGAAACAAATAATAAAGAACCTAGTAATAACAAATTGGAACATATTCTAACTATTGGTCAGTGTAGGCATAGTGCATAGCACCTCCAGGGGAGGAGAAAAGGAAGGTAAAGTAATGTAACAGCTCTATAATGGAGTAAAACATTAATTACCACCTGATGTAGGCGAAGTAAGATCAAGGAAGGACCTAGAAAATAAAGTTCATAAGTCTCTTTTAGTCCTGCTACCCTAGAGGACTAACCCGCTGTGTGCCTTTCTGGGCAAGTTGTTTTGCGGAGCGACGTTCTTTTAGCTCACTGGAAGGGTCTGGAGGTTCAAGGTTCCAGGATTGCAGCAGGTATAGGCCACTAGCAATCGATGATACAACAATAGTAGTTCCATTGCAAGAAATAACTAACTTTGTCGGAAAGCCCAAGAAGTATCTGATGTTATGATTTCTCAGAGGTTTTGTTATAACTGCAAAGTCCCTAACTTATAATGTAGCTGCAGAAAGATCTGGGTATAGTGATTAGAGATGAGCGAATCGATTCTGCAGAAGTGGAATTTGACCCGAATTTCAGGAAATCTTCGATTCTCCACTATTCCGGATTTCCTGATGCTTCATGGTAACAAATATTTAGTAAGGACCTTTGTGATATCAGATGGTTACAAGATATTCTCTAGTGATGTGATTGAGTAGGCGTGTCTTTGCTTGTTAGCAGATCCTTCTACATGAATAAAAGTTGTCCGTGCTGAAGAGAGAGAGAGACAGACATGACCGCGGCATCCAAGGGCTTCCGCCATTTTGCCGCCCACCCCGGCTCTCTGCAGCCCGGAAATAGCTGTTTATTCGCCACGAAGTAATTCAGATCAAAGCGAATTTTTTTGGAGCTTCAAATTGAACTGCCGAATCGAACTTATGAGAAATTCGCTCATCTCTAATAGTGATATATTTGTATAAAAGTCCAGAAGCGTCTTTAGCTTTCTGGAGGCGAACATAATAAGTTCCTTGACATGGTAAAAGTGCACCCTGATTAGAGCGTTCCTGGTAGAGGTTTCAGGTGCTGCCTTAGATTTAGGAAGGTGATGAGCATGGTCCAGGTTCAAGTTGAAGTCTGTTAGTGATGGTACAATAGATTGGAACAACTTATTTGAGATAAGCAGGAAGATCTGTAGGGGATATCTTCTCTGGCACTCCTCTGATTTTTATGTTGTTTCTCCTAGACTTGTCCTCAGCATCTGGGGCTTTGTCTTTCAGCCATTTGATATCATCTTCTAATGTGTTCTGGATATCCACAAGCTCATGTACCTTAGAGAATTCTTCCATTTTGTGGTCTATGTGGTTCATACGGCCTCCTAGCTCTTGAACATTAGATTGTATCTGCTTAATCAATGGTTGATGCCATTTTGGAGCACCACAAGTATTTCCTTAAGAGGGTCCACAGTTATCGGGCCATTGTTAGATAGAAAAGAGGGTTTAACAAAGTTTGATAGCTTTTTTTTTTCTTTTTTTTAGAAGCTTGGCCTTTGCTTGTAGGTGAAGAGTTAGATGTTTGTGTAGTATTACGTTTTCCGCCTTCGGCAGTACCTCCATTTCTGTCAGGAAAATGCTGAGTAGTACGCAGACCATTGTCCAGGTTGATCTGCATTTCAGCCTGTGGGGATGGAGAAGCATGAGGCATGAGAAAGAGTGTGAGCTCTGTTAGTTAGAATCCTCTGGCAAATCCCCTTGAATGAAAAAAAAAAAAATTGTAAATTTCCTAGGAACCGCTGATTTTCTTTCTCTTAGTCATCATGAAAGTCAAAATGACATTGTTCTACCACGAAGTAATAAAGTTGTAAATAAATCATCACCGATGTGCTGGTCATAATAAAACTGGAGTATTGCAAATAGCAAGTGATGAGGAAGTCCCCTGCAGTGGATAAGAGAATGAAATAGTATAAACTCTCCCTTTATGCTTGTGGGGGGCTGCCATGAGGAGTATTCTGATGGATTACTGTAGCCAAAGGGTAGCAGGATTCAGCTACCCTAGCCTGAAGGTATCTTGTGCTGGTGTTTTGGTGGGTATATGAGGGCCCACTAGGGCTATCGTGCGGTCCTGTCTGACAGATTGTCGAGGACTGCCAGAAGGGGAAAAGTTGTGGTGCTGAAGACAATGTAGGTGAGGGTGGTGGTATTGGGACTCTAGTTCCCCTACCTGTAAGTCTCCAGGAGCGGTGTGCTATTAAGATCTGGTGAGGACTGCCGAGTAAGTCTCCTCCAAGTGAATCAGCAGTCCTGCCACAATCAAGGCAGCAAAGTGTTACTGCAGGGAAGACTCCACAGTGTCCGCGTGGAGACAGTAATGGTGGTGCTTCCCCGCAAGACCTCTACAGGGATGCCATGCGGCAGCGCCCAGGGAATTGAACTGAGTGGGAATCTGCTCAGGTGATAGCCAGAGGGCAGGTATTCTGCGATGTATCCAGGTCTGGTGCTTGCTGTTAGCTACCGAGTTATCTCGGAGCTTCATTTTTAAGAGATCATTACAGTTCGTGGCCAAGCTCTGCCCTCCCCATATGTACCTAATTTTAAGACCTTCTAAGGATCAGATTTTTAAAATTATGTTCTGATTCATAAAATCATAGAATTTTGTAAAGGGTGTACTTTGTTTCATGACTATATACTGTATGTACCTTACAGGGGGAATTTGATCAAGCCCTGCACACCATAATTCTGACAAAAAAATAAATAAATCACCAAATAGGGATTTGCGTCCCTTTATGAGCTTATTTGTGACTTTTTGCATTTTTACACTACTTACTCCACTTTTGAAAAGTGCATAGGAAAGTGAGTATAGTTAGATAGCTCTCTGTACATCTGATTTATCAAATAAGACAAAAATGCTCCCATCTCACTCCAGTAATGTGTTCCCTAATAGGTTGGAGTCAGAAGCAGATAGCTTCAGTTGTTGTCGCAGGGTACTGCTACTCAAGTTTCATTAATGGTTCACAGAAGTAATAGGATCTAAACACCATAATAAAATACAACTTTCATTTATAATTGGTTAAAAACACATAAATACTCAGAACCGTCAATTTCAATATAAACCAGATCTGGACATAAAGAGCTAATTATTAAGTAGTTCTTGATTTAGAGCTAATGCACATAGCCACCCAGACACTGTTACTCAACTATGGTACACAGACTCCTAAGCCCCATGAGACTCCCTGTGCAGCGATATTGAGCAGAATTGTGACGTGAGTTATATTAGGGAGTAATAGTCAAGACTATTTTAGAAAAAGTTCGTTAGGTAAAACACTATCTTGTCTATAGAAAAAGCTTAGGAATTGATAAGTTTTCTGGATATAAATAAAACATAACTTTTATTAACCAAATGAAACACAAATGAAAATGTGTTGTGTGGACACTACCCAATAATGTGATCAGCTACTGCTGAATTAAAATCATGAGTCCTAATAATTGAGTATCTCTGATGTAAATAAATATGTTTCTGCTCCACTACTACTATGAATAACAAATATCTATGGACGTAGTTAAATAAGATGAGCCAGAAAATAAACTCACTGGATCCTATTATACTTTGTATAATCTCTATTGTATAATCTCTATTGAAAAATATGATCCCAGGTTGAAAAAGATATATCTCTTATATATATAAAAATGAGTTCCTGTCTGTCTGTCTGTCTGTTCTTTATGCGCGACCAAACGACTAGACCGATCCACACCAAATTTGGCACACATGTACATCAGGTGTCCGGGAATATTATATACTGGGTCTCAGCTCTCTTGGACGTACCGTTCCTGAGGTACAGTATTCCCAAAAAATGACCAGCATTAGTCTATACAAGCCTGCAAGTCTTTCACTCATATTCCAACTGCCATACAGGCGCTTACTGTCCTCAGGCACACAGGTTTCCATAGCAACCAAGCTATGTATGACCTGTATTAGTGAATAGCAGTTCACAGGACCTTAAATATTCAGTCATATCACGTGTATCAGCCAATATAAGTTCACATTTAATTTATCAGGTTTCCATAACAACACAGCCATAAATAGACTGTACCTATACTGGACTCAGTGGCGTAACTGGCAATGGCAGGGCCCCAAGGCGAACATTTGACATGGGAACCCCCCCGGCAACCCCCCCCACGCACACAAACTGCATTTCTGCACACACTATTATGCCCCATAGTGGCCCCTGCATACACTATTAGGCCCCATAGTGGCCCTTGCACACAGTATTCTGCCCCATAGTGGCCCCTGCACACAGTATCATAGTGGCTCCTTCATATAGTATTATGCGCACTTCCCGCTACTTCTTCAATGTTGGACCAGATGTCACGTGAGCCAGGCATGTATCACAACGCATAATGACGTCTGACTGGCCCACCGACATCTGGGACGCCACCAAGGAGGCCCGAAGCCTCCTGAAAAGACCCCAGAGTATAATGATAGCAGTGTTTGTGGGGTTCACGGCCCACAGGCCTTACTTACCAATCCCTGCTCCTGCTCACAGCCGCCTCTGCAGAAGGTGAAGTGCAGGCGGCCATGAGCAGGAGCGGGGATCGTTAAGTAAATAGGGCCCGTTACCTGCTGGTGTTAAAAAAAAAAAAAAAACATCAGAGGCCCGCCGGGTCCGCTAATGTCCCAGGCCCTGTGGCAGCTGCTACCACTGCTAAACCGGTATTTACGCCACTGACTGGACTGCCATACTGGATTTCAACATTCTTATAAATTGAAATGTTTTTTAAACTACTCATGTCCCCTGCAGCAAAACGCATGGCTGCTGCTCAAGCTAATGAAAACTCCCTAGCAGACCCAAGCCCGTCTCCAATCTGACAAAGCATTGTCAGCCCCATGCACACAGCTGCACTCCAGGTTTCAATAACAACCCAGCCATTTTTCTTCACTGCTGTAGGTCAGCTTTAAAGGGGCAGGGCGCTGTGGATGACACTGTTACACAAGGTCACACACACACAGCTTTACTCCAGGTTTTCCATAACAACCAATCGCAGGTTTTTCACTGATATCAAAACTGAGATGCACATGATGACATGACACTTATGGACCAATGGAAAATTGCAGGTTCAGTCTTGACATACACACAGCTTTACACCAGGTTTCCATAGCAACCAAGCTATTTATGTCCAGTATGAGTCAATAGCAGTTCGCAGGTCCTTAAATATTCAGTCATATGACGTGTATTAGCCAATGTAAGTTCACATTTCATTTACCAGGTTTCCATAGCAACACAGCCATAAATAGATTATACCTATACTGGACTGCCATACTGGATGTCAAGTGCAAAACTGGCCAATTCTTATGCGGTCACTACACAAACAAAAAATGAAATATACCCGTGCGAAGCCGGGTCCTTCCTCTAGTCCCTTATATATATAAAAATGAGTTTCTGTCTGTCTGTCTGTTCTTTATACGCGACCAAACGATTGGACCGATCCTCACCAAATTTGGCACACATGTACATCAGGTGTCCGGGAATATTTTAGACTGGGTCTCAGCTCTCTTGGACGTACCGTTCCTGAGATATAGTATTCCCAAAAAATGATCAACATTAGCTAATACAAGCCTGCAAGTCTTTCACTCATATTCCAACTGCCATACACACGGTCACATGTCCCTTATCAGCCAATAAGAGCTCGCAGGCGCTTAGTCTCCTCAGGCACACAGGTTTCCATAGCAATCAAGCTATTTATGACCTGTATTAGTCAATAGCAGTTCGCAGGTCCTTAAATATTCAGTCATATCACGTGTATCAGCCAATATAAGTTCACATTTAATTTACCAGGTTTCTATAACAGCACAGCCATAAATAGACTGTACCTATACTGGACTCAGTGGTGTAACTAGCAATGGCTGGGCCCCAAGGCGAACATTTGACATGGGACCCCCCCCGGCAACCGCCCCCCCCCGCACAAGCTGCATTCCTGCACACACTATTATGCCCCATAGTGGCCCCTGCACACACTATTATGCCCCATAGTGGCCCCTACACACAGTATTCTGCCCCATAGTGGCCCTTGCACACAGTATCATAGTGGCCCCTTCATATAGTATTATACACACTCCCTGCTACCTCTTCAATGTTGGACCAGATGTCACGTGAGCCAGGCATGCATAGCGACGCATAATGACATCAGACTGGCCCACCAACGTCTGGAACGTCACCAAGGAGGCCCGAAGCCTGCTGAAAAGACCCCAGAGTATAATGATAGCAGTGTTTGTGGGGTTCACGGCCTGCAGGCCTTACTTACTGATCCCCGCTCCTGCTCACAGCCTCCTCTGCAGAAGGTGAAGCGCAGATGGCTGTGAGCAGGAGCGGGGATCGGTAAGTAAATAGGGCCCGTTACCTGCCTATTAAAAAAAAAAAAAAAAACATCAGGGGCCCGCCGAGACCCCTAATGTCCCGGACCCTGTGGCAGCCGCTACCACTGCTACCCTGGTATTTACGCCACTGACTGGACTGCCATACTGGATTTCAGCATTCTTATAAATTGAAACGTTTTTAAACTACTCATGCCCCCTGCAGCAAAACGCATGGCTGCTGCTCGAGCTAATGAAAACTCTCACCAGACCCAAGCCTGTCTCCAATCTGAAAAGGTATGTCACAGACAACAGCGAGCTGCTGAAACAACCCAGCAGACCCAAGCCTGTCTCCAATCTGACAAGGCATTGTCACCCACATGCACACAGCTGCACTCCATGTTTCCATAACAACCCAGCCATTTTTCTCCACTGCTGTGGATCAGCTTTAAAGGGGTAGGGCACTGTGGATGACACTGTTACACAAAGTCACATACACACAGCTTTACTCCAGGTTTTCCATAACAATCGATGAGTATGAGTCAATAGCAGTTCGCAGGTCCTTAAATATTCAGTCATATGATGTGCATCAGCCAATATAAGTTCACATTTCATTTACCAGGTTTCCATAGCAACACAGCCATAAATAGACTATACCTATGCTGGACTACCATACTGGATGTCAAGTGCAAAACTGGCCAATTCTTATGGGGCCACTACACAAACAAAAAATGAAATGTACTCGTGCAAAGCCGGGTCCTTCTGCTAGTAGTGTATATATATTATCACCAAATATAAGAGAGAAGGGGAGTATACAACAATATTAAGATGCACCATGAATTGCTCACAGTAAATTCTTTGCAACAAGAGGAGAAAGAAACCAAGTAAAGATCACTTAGTTCAATGTGATCAACCCTATAAAATAATTTCCCTCTCTCAAGACACTTCCACCATCTGAGTACATACAATGCGCCATGAACGGAGCGATCCTCAAAAAATACTCAGGGGAGTCTTGGTCTAGCCATTATTAGTAGAGCATAATGGTACTGCTATTAGCGATATATAGTAATTCAAAGTGTAGGAGCAACTAAATAGCAGAGAAAACCCAGAGGTCAAAAAATAAAAAATGTCCAGATGTGTTTCCCCATTAGAGGTTCATTAGTGGACATATAGAGAGATGTGTTCTGATAAAGGTTCAGAGCACAATGATGCTGATCACTCCAAGTGTTCAGCCTTATATGTCACAAGTCCCTCCCATCCTTCAAGTGGTAACCGCCCACCGGCCAATCAATGACAAGTGGGGCAGGATTACATGTCCACACCCCCTGATGACATGTAGTATCTGGCTTGCCTACAGGGGCATGAGAGGGAGGTGGCTGCCTAGATGTCATGGGCGTTTTACTGCACATCCCCATTTGACAGAAAAAGAGCACAGCACTGGTATGTGGATCGATAAGTATAGTGATTGTCACCAGTGAAAATCTATAACATCTAGCATATATGTAAACATGGTCATTACAGAAGTTGCAATCCCACGGCTAAACAATGGTACCCCATGGCATTTGCTGCAATATCTACTATATAGATGTACTTTCGCCCTTAATCACTCACTAATATAATCCCATGGGCAATAAAGTAATGGTACCTTTTTAATGTATATGGCGATACTTATCTGTAAATATATTATCGCCCAAAATGCAAAAACACAATCACGTCTCATAGACTGACATAGTTAGTCCACACTTAGGTTTTGGATATACAGAATCCCATATATACAGAAGAGAGGTGGAGGTGGGGGGAAGGGGTGGCAGAGGGATGTGTTACACTAATCAATTTATCACGCCCTAAAGAGGTTATGCACACTCGTGTATACACATAGATACATGTACATATACACATACATGTACACATACATGTACATACATATACATAGTGAGCAGTGGCGTAACTAGGAATGGCTGGGCCCCAAGGCGAACATTTGACATGGGCCCCCCCCAAGCCGCCGCCCCCAACCCCCCCAAACCGCCGCCCCCAACCCCCCCCACACACAATCCGCATTCCTGCGCACACTATTATGCCCCATAGTGGCCCCTGCGCACACTATTATGCCCCATAGTGGCCCCTGCACACGGTATTATGTCCCATAGTGGCCCCTGCACAAGGTATTATGCCCCATAGTGGCCCCTGCACACGGTATTATGCACTATAGTGGCCCCTGGACACGGTATTATGCAGCATAGTGGCCCCTGCACACAATATTATGCCCCATAGTGGCCCCTGCACACAGTAGTTTGCCCCATAGTAGCCCCAGCACACAGTAGTTTGCCCCATAGTTGCCCCGACACACAGTAGTTTGCCCCATAGTGGCCCCTGCACACAGTAGTTTGCCCCATAGTGGCCCCTGCACACAGTAGTTTGCCCCATAGTAGCCCCTGCACACAGTAGTTTGCCCCATAGTGGCCCCTGCACACAGTAGTTTGCTCCATAGTGGCCCCTGCACACAGTAGTTTGCCCCATAGTGGCCCCTGCACACAGTATTATGCCCCATAGTGGACCACCCATGAAACATTATTATACTCTGGGGTCTTTTGAGACCCCAGAGTATAATGATCGGAGACCCAGGGGAGGATAGAAACATAAAAAACACTGCAACTTACCTCTTCCTCGCTCCGGTGCACTCCCGTGCGCTACTTTGGCCATCTTCAATGTCGGACCGGATCTCGCGCGATCCAGGCCGGCGTCGCGACGCATAATGACGTCGCTGACGTCTGGGACGTCACCAAACAGGCCCGAAGCCTGCGGAGCGGCGGAGAGGTGAGTTACAGTGTTTTTTATGTTCGCTCACCTCCCCTGGGCCCCCGATCGTTATACTCCGGGGTCTCAAAAGACCCCGGAGTATAACGATAGCAGTGATTGTGGGGTTCGCGGTAGCGACTGCCACAGGGCTCCGGGCCCCGTAATGTTCCAGGCCCTGTGGCAGTCGCTACCACTGCTACCCTGGTAGTTACGCCCCTGATAGTGAGGTAAATATGGCCTATACTAAATGTAGCCCATACCAAAGATAGCCTAATATGCCCTAGTGAATAGAGTCATGATCCCAGGTTTAAGTAATCACTTGACCCAAATAAAATTCTAATCCACGGGGTGGCTCATCATGAGACGATATATAAAGTGTTGTGACAAGGATTGTCCTAATGTGCAGTTAAAAATGCAGTTCCTGGGGCCCTGATGGTGGGCGCCGATCTTCAGTTTGCCTAATGATAAGCCATCAATATCTATTCTTGAACAAACCCTTTTGTATCCCGATTTTATCTTAGCAGATATTCAGATTTCTGCAAGCAAGGATGTGTTATAGACCACAACTCTTTTAGTTCACTTACAATGCAATCTTTGGTGCATTGGTGCAGTTATTATGTGTATGCATATTATTAAATTGATGTACTTGCTAAACTGCATCAGTAGATATTGGCAAATATATTTCTTTAATATAACTGTTGTAGTCAACTGCTGGACAACTTTTCTTGATAGCAGGGTATCAATTAAATAGAATAAATGGTAGATGTCCAAGAAGCTATTCTATTTGGGTCTGCATTCAGCTATATGTAGAATTTTATACAGAAAACTTACAGATCAGTCAAATATTTCATCCAGTTTACAATATTAATTGTTTTAGCCCCAAATCCTTTTTTCCAGACTGGAACACTCTTCTGGCACACTCTTAGGCTAAGGCCCCACATTGCTAATCTCATACATATTGTGTAAAAAAAACAAAAAACTGCAGAAAAGCTGAGTTTTCAAAAACACACACGTTGTTGAAAAAAACAAAGCAAATCTATTTTTATCTGCGGAAACACAAGTGTTTTCCTTATAGATTTAGTAAGGGAAGAAAAAGTGCAGAGAAAAACTCAGCGAAAATAAAATGAAAAACACTGGGTTTTTTGGAAGCATTTTTTAGCTGTTGTTCACTACATGGGGCCTTAGTGTGTTTTGAGACTTTTCTTCTTTTTTTTTCACTAGGGAGTAGAATAAAATCCTGAGCATTACTGAAGGAACTATAGCTACTGTATATTCCTTTGAATCTTTGGATTGAAATGGTCTATAAGGACTCACAGATGGCAATAACCATAGTAAAATATATTTGATACAATCCAGCAAATTGAGACTGCTGTATATTCATCAGGTTATGGATCTATGCTAAAAGACTATTTAGTTAATGTAGAAAATTGTATGTAAGTGACAAAATAAATTGATGTGTCTAGGTCAGACTAAGCTAAAGACATTCTGGTATATGGTTGGACCTTTAATCACTTTATGTAGAGCGCTGCTAAAATATAGTCTAGAGGGATTTTTCAGCACATAAATATAGAGAAATGTGTAGGACACACAATTCTCATATGTCAGTTACTTGTTATCCTTTGATCACCAGAAGATTTGTCCTGACTTTGTCATCGATGATGACCTGTGATGATTTTAGGCTGATGAGTCTTACACTTCAAAGACTTGAACAAAAGCTTGTTTTTAAAGAACTGTATTTCATCAACACTCCAGGACATATAAAGGTCATGTGGGTTCTGTACGAGAAGATGACAAGTTGAAATCTTTTACATTTTCAGAAATAAACTGCAGAATTCTTCTGACTCTTAATTGGCAACCATCAAACACAACTGATTTGCCCATAGCACTTCTATCAGCTGTACGTTTCTGCTGTAAATGATATGTCCTTTAGAAAAAATAAGCACAGCTAAAATGAAATTAAATATATGTCCAAGAGTTAATTCTTTGTGCAGAGGAGTAATTTATGTGACATTGAAGCAAGTCTGCAAAATAAAATGAGTGCGCACAGTTAATGAGGATGTAATCTTGGAACTATTCAAGTATCACAAATCAACACTGTTGAACCCTAATTCTTTATGCTTAAACATGTAGGGAAACCTGGCACAGTTCAGCTGCATGTCAAATAGACTGAACATTTGTCATTTATTAGGTTTTTTATGTAATCATAAATTACCATCTAAAAGGGATCACATAGCATTCCAGTCATAACTTTAGCTAGACCTTCTTATTCCACTTTTTTTTTTTTTTAATTTTCCACATTGTATAAAACACAATGAAGAAATACATAGGGAGTTAATTGGTCAATAAGAAAGTAAAAAAAAAACTTTTATATTTTAGAATCTTCATAGTGTCCCCCTATGCCTTAATGACAGCTCTCCATGCTCTTGGCAGTCTCTCAATCAGCTTTATGAGGTGGTCATTTGTAATGGGTTTCAGTTAACAGGTATGCCTTGTCAAGCGTTAACTTTTGGAACTTCTCACCTTCATAATGTGTTTGAGACCATTAATTGTGTTCTTCAATGGTAGGATTGGTACACAGATCCATTATGACAAGAACTACTCAAATAACTAATCATTATTTTAATACATGAAGGTATCCTCTAGTGTAGTCACGGAAACAATTTAACACTATGATGAAACTGGCTCGTTCATTAACCCCTTAATGACCACAAATGTAATAGTACATCCTGGCCGCCTGGGCCTTAACGCAAATGGATGTACTATTACGTCCCTGGCAGACTGCCCACTCACTATCTGAATGGGCTGCATCAGGGGAAGGTGTCAGCTGTAACTGACATCTAACACCCGCTCCATTAACCCCTGGTTGTTTTAACTCCTTTGATGTCAAACATGACCACGGTATCCGAGGTCATGAACACAGTCAAACATGACCACGGTATCCGAGGGGTTCCGACATGCAACTGATCCCCATTGGCACCCCACGGCGAGATCGGGGGTGCTGTTATGTATACAGTCATATGAAAAAGTTTGGGCACCCCTATTAATCTTAATAATTTTTAGTTCTAAATATTTGGGTGTTTGCAACAGCCATTTCAATTTGATATATCTAATAACTGATGGACACAGTAATATTTCAGGACTGAAATGAGGTTTATTGTACTAACAGAAAATGTGCAATATGCATTAAACCAAAATTTGACCGGTGCAAAAGTATGGGCACCTCAACAGAAAAGTGACATTAATATTTAGTAGATCCTCCTTTGCAAAAATAACAGCCTCTAGTCGCTTCCTGTAGCTTTTAATCAGTTCCTGGATCCTGGATGAAGGTATTTTTGACCATTCCTCTTTACAAAACAATTCCAGTTCAGTTAAGTTTGATGGTCGCCGAGCATGGACAGCCCGCTTCAAATTATCCCACAGATGTTCAATGATATTCAGGTCTGGGGACTGGGATGGCCATTCCAGAACATTGTAATTGTTCCTCTGCATGAATGCCTGAGTAGATTTGGAGCTGTGTTTTGGATCATTGTCTTGCTGAAATATCCATCCCCGGCGTAACTTCAAATTCGTCACTGATTCTTGTACATTATTCTCAAGAATCTGCTGATACTGAGTTGAATCCATGCGACCCTCAACTTTAACAAGATTCCCGATGCCGGCATTGGCCACACAGCCCCAAAGCATGATGGAACCTCCACCAAATTTTACAGTGGGTAGCAAGTGTTTTTCTTGGAATGCTGTGTTTTTGGACGCCATGCATAACGCCTTTTGTATGACCAAACAACTCAATCTTTGTTTCATCAGTCCACAGGACCTTCTTCCAAAATGAAGCTGGCTTGTCCAAATGTGCTTTTGCATACCTCAGGCGACTCTGTTTGTGGCGTGCTTTCAGAAACGGCTCTTTCGCATCACTCTCCCATACAGCTTCTCCTTGTGCAAAGTGTGCTGTATTGTTGACCGATGCACAGTGACACCATCTGCAGCAAGATGATGCTGCAGCTCTTTGGAGGTGGTCTGTGGATTGTCCTTGACTGTTCTCACCATTCTTCTTCTCTGCCTTTCTGATATTTTTCTTGGCCTGCTACTTCTGGGCTTAACAAGAACTGTCCCTGTGGTCTTCCATTTCCTTACTATGTTCCTCACAGTGGAAACTGACAGGTTAAATCTCTGAGACAACTTTTGTATCCTTCCCCTGAACAACTATGTTGAACAATCTTTGTTTTCAGATCATTTGAGAGTTGTTTTGAGGAGCCCATGATGCCACTCTTCAGAGGAGATTCAAATAGGAGAACAACTTGCAATTGGCCACCTTAAATACCTTTTCTCATGATTGGATACACCTGGCTATGAAGTTCAAAGCTCAGTGAGGTTACAAAACCAATTTTGTGCTTCAGTAAGTTAGTAAAAAGTAGTTAGGAGTATTCAAATCAATAAAATGATAAGGGTACCCAAATTTTTGCACCGGTCAAATTTTGGTTTAATGCATATTGCACATTTTCTGTTAGTACAATAAACCTCATTTCAATCCTGAAATATTACTGTGTCCATCAGTTATTAGATATATCAAATTGAAATGGCTGTTGCAAACACCCAAATATTTAGAACTAAAAATGATTAAGATTAATAGGGGTGCCCAAACTTTTTCATATGACTGTATTCTGCAGCGCAGGGTCTGGCCAGTGAATCTGGGTTGCATGGAACCCCCAGTACCTAGTTCATCCTGCCGAGATAGGATAAGCTGACTTCCTCTATACACTGCAATACACGTGTGTACACCTTGCAGTGACTGTAAAACGCTGGTTTTTTTTTCCACGGCACTTAAGCCACATGAGGCACCCTGCATTAGAAATGTCCAGTGTCGCTCCTTCCTTTCCATGCACTGCCATGCGCCAAACATTAATTTACATGCACATGTGGGGTATTTTTGTGCTAGGGAGAAATTGCGTAACAAACTGTGAGATATATTTTCTCCTTTTGACCCTTTGTGAATGTGTTAATTTTAGGGCTTAATGAATGTATTAGTGAAAAAAAAAATGAAATGTCTAACTTTCACCTCCATATTGTTTTAATTACCGTGACATGTTCAAGAGGTTAACAAACTTCCCAAATGCTGTTTTGAATTATTTGAGGGGTTAAGTTTTGAAAATGGGGTGATTTATGGGGTTTCTAATATATAGGCCTTTTATAATCCCCTTCAGAACTGAAGTGGTCCCTAAAAAATTAGTTTGGGAGATTTTCTTGTAAATCTGGAAAATTGCTGTTACACTTGTAAACCTTCTAGCATCCAAAATAAATTAAAGAATGATTAAAAGATGATGACAATATAAAGTAGAGATATGGTAGACAATATTTATTAATGTACTTGGGTGGTATGAGTATCTGTCTGAAAAGCAGAGCATTTCACATTTTGAAAATTGTGATTATTATTATTATTTTTTTCAAAATTTTCTTCAAATTTCCAATTTTTTTTTAATAAATAAATACAAAAATATTGATTAGTGTTTACCACTAACATGAATTACAATGTGTCCCAAAAAAAATCTGAAAATCACTTGTGTAAGGTATATAAATTGTCTCATGTCAGTTTTGAAAAATGAGGCCTGTTCCATAAGACACTTTTAGGCCCGGTCCTTAACCCCTTCCCTACATTCGCCGTAATAGTACGGCAGATGTCGGATGTTTAAATATGGCAGCCACTCAGGAGTCAAGTGAGCGCTATAGCCGCCGGGTCTCTGCTGTTTTATACAGCAGAGACCTGGCACTAATGCCCGCGATCAGTGCCCACACTGATCGCGGGCATTAACCCCTCTGGCGCCTCAGTCAAATTTGACCGAGGCACCATTACCATTTTTCCGGGGATCGCTTGCACCCGGAGCAAGCTCCGGGGTCGGCGTCTCATTAGTATAACCGCCGGGAGCATTGTGAAGGCTTCCAGACTTATGTTTAGTATCTTTCTATTGCAGGCTATTCTATGCAGCCTGCAATAGAAATGCTGTTTTTTTTCAACGCATTGCAATGAATTAGCATTGTAATACATTGCATTAGTGATCAGACCCCCTAGGGTTCAAATGCCTTAGGGGGTCTAATAAATGCAAAAAAAAAAAAAATTAAAAAAAGTAAAAAAAAAAATAAAAATAAACCCCAAAAAATATTAAAAGTTCAAATCACCCCCATTTTCCTAGAACACATAAAAAAGTACTTAACTACTGTGAAACACATACACATTAGGTATCCCTGTGTCTGAAAACTCTCGGTCTACAAATCTATAAAAATATATTTCCTGTACGGTAAACGCCATAGTGGGAAAAAAATCAAAAGTGCCAAACTGCCGTTTTTTCACAGTTTTTTTTGCCTCTGATAAAAATTTGAATATAAAGTGATCAAAGCAATAGCAAGTCCCCAAAATTGTATAACTAAAAAGTACATCTGGTAACAAAGGCTCTGTCGCAGCAGAGTCAAACAATAAAAACAATAACAGGAACGAAGGCAAATGTAAATCGTACTGGTAAAATAGAAAGTGAGAGAAGAACAGGGGGGGGGGAAAGAAAGGTTAAGGAGACACACAGAGGAAGGCAGACTGGACTGGAACTCAGCTGAGTAATAAAAGTGATTCCACAGGAACCACGTTTGTTGGTGGGCTCGGTCGTCCTGTTTCAGTTCTGAGAGCAAGTTTTCCATGCTGCGGATACGCAAAACCTCCTGAAGCCAAGACAACAGAGAGGGGGGAGTCTGGGGTTTCCACATTCTAGGGATAACGGACCTAACTACAAGTTTTGGATTTTTGTTAAGGGGTTAAAATGTAAATAAAACCATATAAATTTGGGATCCCTGGAATCGTACCAAAACATAGAATACAGGTGACATGTCATTTTGGCTGCACAGTGAACGCTGTAAAAACGAAGCCCGTGAGAAAGTCGCATAAATGCACTTTTTCTTCAAATCCAACCCATTCTGAATTTTTTTCCAGCTTCCCAGTACATTGTACAGAATAATAAATGGTAGCATTATGAAGAACAATTAGTCCTGCAAACATTAAGCCCTCACTGTCTCTGAGAGCGGAATAATAGAAACGTTATGGGGTTTGGAAGGGGGAGAGTCAAAAACAAAAAACAAAAATTGAAAAATTCCTCAGGCGGGTAGGGGTTAAAGGTTAGCCTCAAAAACCACAAATTAACAGCACATCAGATCAGAGTCACATAAATGCTTCACAAAGGTCAAGTACTAGACACATCTCAACATAAGCTGTTCAGAGGAGACTACCAAGAACCAGGAGGTGCTTTGCTGGTGACACTGCTGGTGATTTTTTCTAAATTCAAGCCACACTTAACTAGAATGGCTATCATAGTATTCTGAATTGACAATGGCATTTCATCTTATTTGTACTTACTTTTAGTGGGACTTTAAAGGGGTTGTCCAGAATAGAATGGAATTCCTACACTAATCTAAATACCCTCTGCCCGCCTACTTTCTAAATAACATAATTTAGCAAAAATGTATATTTACCCATATCCCTGGGACATTTTCTGGTTATCCGGTGACGTTCCATTTCCCCGTTTCCGGAAACACAATGTCACCAATACTCCCTTCCCCCCCACTTCACACCATCATACTTACCTGTCTTCCTTCCAGACTTCCTTCTACAGGAAGGAAGATGTCTGCTGGCACGTATGCAGGCCACAGGAGCCTCCTATGCCTGTACAGTAGAGGTGGATTGCCGGCTGCAGTGCAGCTCCGGGACTATTGCACACATGCTGGCCAAGTCAAAGAAGAGGAGCAGCTGTCCTGCAGAAGGAAGTCTGGAAGGAAGACAGGTAAGTATGATGGAGAGGGGGGTGTGCTGAGTTAGTTGGGAAGGGCTCGTCGTAGGCGGGATAGCTAGGGAGACAGGGAGGGGGTGTGAGAGAGGGAGGGGGAGATAGTGAGAGGGAGGTAGTGTGAGTCAGCCTACAACTACCATGATGCATTGCATTAGCTAAGACAGCAGGAAGTTACACCATGTAAACAAATGCAGAAGATTCCAAGAGCTCCCAGAGAAACCCAGAAATCACCCAAAATGCTGCTAAAGGTATTTGGGTGCACTTAATAGCACTAACAGACCTTTTTTTATTTAGAAAAAAAATGATTTTTTTGCCCAGAAAACCCCTTTAATTTGCTTTTCACGGACATATTAAAATACTTAGTATGGTTGAAAAAATACATATTTCCTTCAGTCATGCCCTTTACCAGCTCCTGTTTGGACATAAGTATTCTATACATTTCTATAAGCACCCATGCTATTTTGCTCTAAAAAGGCATCTAAGCCCTTTTTGAAGCTGCCACTTGTTGCTGCTGTGACCAGCTCCTGTGTAGGCTATTCCACAGATTCACAGTGTTTACAGTGAAGAAGCCTCGTCTCCTCTAGAGATGAAACCTTTATTTCTCCAGACGGAGGGAGTGTCCTCTTGTCTTTCAAGAGGATTTTCCATGGAATAGATTTTCCCCATATTGCTGGTATGGGTTATTTATATATTTATACAGGTTTGTCATGCCTCCCCTTAACCCCTTCACACAAAATCACGTATGTGATTGGGTGTGAAGGGTTGTATGAAAAGAGCTCAGGAGCTGAACTCTCTCCGACACCGATTGCAGCTGTTAACACTTTAGATGCCGCGGTCAAACGTGACCGTGGCATCTAAAGTGCACAGGCGCCACAGGTGTCGCCATCTTTCACGGATCGCTGCCCTCCTGAACGTCATCGGAGGGCAGTGATCAGTTATGACAGCTGAGAGCCTATTGAAGGCTTCCAGGCTTGTCATTACATTAGAGGCATCGTGTAATAGAAGGGAATGAATTTTGCTATACACTGAAATACATTAGTATTGCAGTGTATAGTGTGAGCGATCAGACCCTCTTGGGTTCATGGTCCCTAAGGGGTCTGATCATAAAAGTAAAAGAAAAAAAGTGCGAAGACTGAGGCACTCCCACTTAACATCCCACGGGACCTTCTCCTTCTCCTCCTCAGTAATTACGATTTCCAGTGGCGGGAGTCCTCTATCCGCTACCTGGGAGTCCATATATCCACCTCCTATGCGACCCTCTACTCGGCAAACTACCCGCGGTTGTTTTGTGAGCTAAGAGCCCTATTGGACAAATGGCAACCCTTGCCTATCTCCCTTTTGGGGAGAATTGCTGCGGTCAAGATGACTCTCCTCCCGAAGCTACTGTATTTTTTCGAGACGCTCCCAGTCGCGATTCCTCGGGGAGAATTACGGAACCTACAGAAAGCTATCTTCCAGTTTATCTGGAAAGCAAAACGACACCGAATACCTAGATCTGTTATGCTGGCGGATAGGGGGTCTGGGGGTATGGCTGTCCCACATCTGTTACATTATTACTGGGCGGCCCACTTACGCCATATCCCATTCTGGGCGGCTATGCCAGCATACACCAGATGGGTGCAGATAGAGAAGCTATGGCTGGCACCCATGCATCCTAACGCGCTTCTGTGGGTCAGCTCCCCCCCCACCCCCCCTGCCTCGTACCTGTTGGGCCCCATTCGGTTTACTAGATCTATCTGGTCTACCTGTTGTGCTAGATTCTCCCTGATGTCCCCGCGCTCATCTATGGTCTCCATACTATACAACCCCCTTCTCCCAGAGAGCCTGACTTCTGCCATGACTAAAGTGTGGTCTGAAGCTGGCCTTTACCGGATTGCTGACATGGTTGACCCTGGAACCTTGGAACTCAGGTCCTTTGCTTATCTTACAGCTAATCAAAACCTGCCAAGTACTGAATGGTTCCATTACTTGCAGGTGGTTCACTTTGTCCGCTCCCTCCATGGGTCTCTTAAGGTGTCACTCCCCACCGCTTTTGAAAAGATTTGCCGTGCAGGCACGTCCACTAGGGGCTTTATATCCTCTATTTACCAACTTCTTAACTCACAAACTACAGGCTCTACTGTTAATCATCGCTATATGCTTAAATGGGAGGAGGCGGTGGGTAAACCCATCTCCCAGGAACAGTGGCGGATTGTATGGTCTCGGGCCCAGAAATCATCTCAGTGCATTACGTTTAGGGAAACGCAGTATAAGCTGTTGATGCATTGGTATCATACTCCGGCTCTCCTTCATACTTTAAACCCATTAGTTCCCCCATGGTGCTGGCGCTGTGGAGCTGCGGTGGGTACCCTGCACCATATCTTTTGGACGTGCCCTCTCATCCTCGGTTTTTGGAGAGAGGTCAGGACTCTGACGACTGCTCTCTTTTTGCAAGAGGTTCCTCTTGACCCGCTTCTTTATCTCCTGAACCTTCCCCCCAGACACCTGAGCAATAAGTCATCCAGGCTTTTCTTGCATCTTTGTACTGCAGCTAAAACTCTCATAGCTAGAAACTGGAAGAAGGTGAGTCCCCCATCTAGTCTTGAGCTTGTGGCTAGAATGAAGGATGTGAGGAGTCTTGAATACCTGACTGCTGGCCTACATAATTCACGGGAAGCCTTTGGGGCTATTTGGGCACCCTGGGACATGTATTGTACATCACAGGGTCTCTGATCTCTAGTCCTCTCCTTCCCTCCCCCCCCCTTCCCTTTGGTCCTACCCTTGTCTTCTTAACCCCTCCATTCCCCCCCTCCCTTGTTCACTGCTTAATTTAAATGCATATTGCTTAAGGGGGAGGAGGCAGATAGCCTCTATTTACCTCAATGCTTCCTGTTTGTTTGATTATTATTGTTTTTTTTGTTTTTTCTTTATTCCTTGTTAATGAAAAATTTTTCAATAAAATTACAGTTATATAAAAAAAAAAAAAAAAGTATAAAAGTATAAAATATAAAAAAAACAATAAAATAAAAGTTCTAATCACTCCCCTTTCCCTAGATCACATATAAAAATAAAAAACAAAAATAAACATACACTTTAGGTGTCCCCGTACTCCAAAATGTCCGAACTATTAAAATATTAAAATATTTCTCCCATATGGTGAACGGCGTTGTGGGGAAAAAAATCAAAATGGTCAAACGGCTGTTTTTTCAACCTTTTGCCTCCTATAAAGATGGAATAAAAAGTGATCAAACCATCAGACCTTCCCCAAAATGGAATCACTAAAAATGCCATCTTGTCCTGCATAAAAAAACACCATACCCAGCTCCAAAAACGTAAATACAAAAAAGTTACATGTGTCACAATACAAAAATTTTTTTGTATTTTGCAAAGTTTTTAATTTTTTAAAAGGTATCAAAAAAATTACAAATACTATATAAATTTGGTATCGCAGAATATTTGCAGTATTTGACCCACAGAATACTGTTCATTTTTACCATATAGTGAATGACGTAAAAATTAGACCCATAAGGAATTGGCGTAAATGCTTTTTTTTTTTTTCAAATTCCATCTCATTCTGAATTTTTTTTCCAGCTGCCCAGTACATTGTACAGGATATTGAAGGGTGCCATTACAAAGTACAATTTGCCCCGCAAACAATAAGTCATTATGTGACTCTGTGAACTGAAAAATGAAAAATTTATGGGTCTTGGAATGGGGGGGAGGGAAAAATGGAAATGCAAAAATGAAAATTGGCTGTGGTATGAAGGTGTTAAATGCCTCTTCTTCATAGTTACATAGTTACATAGTAGATGAGGTTGGATGAAGACATCAGTCCATCAAGTCCAACCTATAACCCTACAGTCCCCTACAGTATTGATCCAGAGGAAGGCAAAAAAAAAACATGAGGCTTATGCCAATTGCCCCATTTCATGGGGAAAAATTCCTTCCCGTCTCCAATCTGGCAATCAGTATAAAACCCTGGATCAATGTGCCCTTAAAATCTAAAACCCATAACCCATAATGTTGTTCTTTTCGAGAAAGGCATCCAGGCCCTCTTTGAACTTGTTCAATGAATCCACCATCACCACTTCCTGGGGCAGAGAGTTCCATAGCCTTGTTGTTCTTACTGTAAAAAATACTCTTCTATGTTGCTGGTGAAACTTTCTCTCCTCCAGTCGTAGAGGATGTCCCCTTGTCAATGTCACTGGCCTAGGCGTAAAAAGATCATTAGAAAGTTCTTTGTGCTGTCCCTTCATGTATTTGTACATTATTATTAGATCTCCACGTAGACGTCTTTTCTCTAAACTGAATAACCCCAAGTTTGTTAATCTATCGTTGTACTCCAATCCACCCATTCCCCTAATAATTTTAGTTGCCCCTCTTTGCACTCTTTCTAGTTCGATTTTGTCTTTCTATTATACTGGGGCCCAGAGTTGTGCACAATAGTCTAAGTGTGGCCGTACCAGTGATTTGTATAGAGGCATAACTATGTTCTTGTCATGAGAATCTAGACCTCTTTTGATGCATCCCATAATTTTATTTGCTTTGGCAGCCGCTGCCTGGCACTGGTCACTAAAGGTAAGCTTATTGTCCACCACAATCCCCAAGTCTTTTTCATTGGCAGTTTTACCCAGTAGTTTACTATTAAGTACATAATCATACATTTTATTTCATCGTCCAAAATGAATAACCTTACATTTGTCAATGTTAAACTTCATTTGCCAAGTCTCTGCCCATGCTTCCAGCTTCCTTAGATCCCCTTGTAATATTCTATTATCCACCTCATTTTTGATTACCTTACAAAGTTTAGTATCATCTGCAAATATGGACACCCTGCTTTGCAAACCGTCAGGTTGAATGCCTTTGATCTCTCCTCATTAATGAGATCCTCCATGACCATTATGAATTTTGTGTCTCTCTTTTCCAACTCTAGGACAGCCTTGAACTATTAGCTGGTGGAATTAACTGAACTGCATATTCCAGATAGGGCTGCACCAATGATTAATAAAGTGGTAATATTACATCCCTGTCCTCGATTCCATAATCCTTTTAATACATGACCATATCCTGGTGGCCTTAGAAGCAGCTGATTGACATTGCATGCTGTTATTTAACCTATGATCTGCAAGTAGACTCAGGTGCTTCTACACCAGTGACTCTCCCAGTTTTACTCCCACTAGGAGATATGTTGAATGCAGATTATTTTCACCCAGATGCAGAACTTTACATTTATCCACATTGAACCTCATTTTCCATGTGGATGTCCAAACAATCAGTCGGGCCAAGTCTGCTTGTATCTTACGTACATTCTCCATAGACTGCACTGTACTACATTAACTTGGTGTCATCTGCAAAAATAGAGACAGTGCTATTAATCCCATCTTCTATACCATTAATTAATAAGTTAAATAACAGCGGACCCAGCACTGAACCCTGGGTACACCACCTATAAAAGAAGGGGTCATTGACCACAACTCTCTGGATACGATCCTTTATTGGGGCCCCACGTGGTGGAAACGCCGCAGCAAAAACCACAGCGTATTACAATCCCTGCAAAGTGGATGAGATTCTTTCAAATCCCATCCACACATTGCAGAAAAATATGTGCAGCAGAAATGCTGCGATTTTCCAAAACCGTCACATTTTTGGAAATCGCCTCATGTCAATTATACTTATGGAAACTCAGGCAATTTCCCGGTAGGTATAATTGAAGCAAAAATTTTGCAGAAGAAAACTTTGCAGACTTTCCGTGAAAAGCACTGTGGGAAAGATTGCAATGTGTTTCTGCCACGGGGTTTTCCACAGTGAAATGGTCCAAGGTTGACTTGGACCATTTCTATGTCTATGCAGTTTAGTATATTGGTTGATGTATTACCAGCATTGGTGATACCTACATCAACTACTCCCTGTTTTTCTGTATACACAAAGCTGAAAAACTCATTTAGTAGCTCTGTTTTTTCTTGGTCCTTTGTGATTAGATCTCCATTACCATTATTTAGGGGATCTACCTGTTCGGACCATGTTTTTTTTTTTCATTTATAACTTTAAAGAATTTTTTGGGGGTTAGTTTTGCTTTCTTTAGCCATTTGCCTTTCATTATATATTTAGCTGATTTTATTTCCCTTCTCCAGCTTTTATTATGTGCTTTTCAATTCTCAAAGACTTCAGCTGACCCTTTGGATTTATATTTTTAAATTTCTGTTTTTGTATTGTTTATCTTTTAACTGTAGCTGTAAGCCATGGGAGTTACTTTAAGATGTTTATACAAGGACCCCAAACACACCACCAGACAATTTGACTAAGAAAGAGAGTGATGGAGTGCTGTGTTAGCTGATGTTGCCTCAACAGTCACCCAAGCTAAACCTAATTGAGATGGTTTGGGATGAACAAGACCGCATAGTGACAGATTAGCAGCCAAAAAGTGCTCAGCACTTCCATTCCAGGTAACTACTGAAGCTTATAGAGAGAAAGTCAAGAGTGCGTAAAGCTGGCATGAAAGCAAAATGGGGTTAACTTGAAGAATCTAAAACATAAATTATATTCTGGTTTGTTTTTGTGTTTAGTTTCAATAATTTTTTATTGGTTTTCAGAATAAAAGTGGGAAACAATATAGACATACATTGCGATATACATTCTGACATTTTTTTCAAGGCATATTCTTTAGATTGTACATCAATGAGATAGAAAATGGAAATTGAATAAGCGATAAACAATAACAATAACACTAACATTTGGGCACATTTCCAGGGTCAGCGTGACACGTTTCAGAGACTATCCTCTCATATGTTCCACTCCACTTCCATTCCTTAATCCTCCATGTTTCTTGGCTCTCATTATGCAACAAATCGAGAAGTAGCCCATGCATCCCATACATTTGCAAATCTATGATAGGAGTCATTTCCCAGTGCAATTACTCTCTCGTAGGTATATGTGTTGTTAATAGCCAGCAACAATGCGGACTCAGACGGAGGGGTCACTGATCTCCATCTTTGCACCAACATTAATTTGGCTATTGTCAAGATTTTACATAGGAGTTTTTTATATTTGTTCAATTCCTCGGGAATTCCAATTGATAGGATGGCCAGAGGTGAGGAGTAAGGGAGGTAGAAATTAAATATTTCTGATAGCATGTCAAAAACCCTACTCCAGTATCCACAAATTATGGGGCAATGTCCCAAAATATGGAGAAGGGTTCCTCTCCCTCCACATCCTCTCCAGCAATCTCCAGAGACGGAAGGATATACCTTATGCAAAGTGAATGGGGTTCTATACCACCTTAAAGTAACTTTCATAGCTGTTTCTATGTGGGTGTCGCATTTTAAGGATGTATGACTAAGTTTGATAGCTTGTTCCCACTCATCCGAGGTAATGGTTCTTCCCAAATCCCTCTCCCAACAACGGAATGGAGTAGATCTAGTAAAGGTTGCTACTCCATCCATTTTATCATATAGAAACCGTAAACCCCTCATCTCCGTCGACAGCCAGGTGAATACCATACTGCTGTGGGGTACTTTCGAAGACGGGTTCTTAGATATAAAATGCCATATTTGAGAGTGTGTAAGGAAGTCACCTCTATGAATTTGTTTTTGGGTTTAAATCCATATGTGGTCTTTCGTAGTTTTCATGTCTGCAATATGAGTCTACAAAATAAAAAATAATTAAAAAAACAATGGAATAAAAATGTATACATGCAGGAGATGTCATTCCAACAGCCATTACTCTTTCTCAATATAGCTCTGGAAGAGTGAAGAAATCAGGCGATACCTTTTAGAGGCTAACTGAGTATATTTGATAAGTAAGCTTTCAAGAGTCTAGCTCTCTTCTTCAGACATGGTGTTATACAAGAACTGAAAATTCACAGATTTTATATATACCCTATACACATGATCTTCAAAGGATTTTAGAGTCCTTAAAAAAACCAAATATATAACGAAGGTAAATTATCGGTTTGGTGGAGCATGTTGATAAATATGTTCCTTCCAGTTCTGCCATAAAGAGATTTGCATACTGTGGTGGACATCTGGTCCCCATTGAAGTTCCCATTCGCTGTAGATATAGATCCCTCCAAAGGTAAAATGGTTGTGGCTAAGGATGAATTGTATGAGCTGCTTTACTGGTTGTTTTGCCAGGTGTATCCGACATGCTGCAACATAGCTGTAGCAGAGTGGAAACTGTAATTTTACTGTGTGTCAAACTGTTTGCCATGGATAAAAAGGAAAAGTTTTGGGGGCTAGCACAATTTTTATTGTCAAAGCAATAACTTTCATTTTTTCATGGACATAGCCATATGAGGGTTTCTTTTTTGTGCAATACATTTTTTTAAATTGCACTATGCATGATGGATGAAGGCAGTCAACTGTACTGTGTGTAGGCTTATTTTTTGTGGGATAAGCTGTATTTCTAGTGGTACTTTGACTATTATTTTTTTTTTTGGAGGCAACTAACAAGAAACAATAATTCATGAATCCCTGATAGAATATACCAATATTAGATATTTATTTGAAAATCTTTACAGCTATAATAACAAATGGATTAAAGGGATTGTGCCACTAAGGACACTTATTCCCTATCCACAATGATCTGACACTTGTCCCCTATCCTGTGAATAGATTATAAGTGTCCTTAATTGCACAATCCTTGGCTGTAATGGCTGTAATTTTGCCGCTGTGGAAAATGTTGACAAAAAGCGCTGCAGTTTACAGTACATTCTGGAAAATCCCATCCACACATTGTAGAAAAATATCCACAGTGAACATGCTGCGATTTAAAAAATGTTGCATTTTGTAAATCGCAGCATGTTAATTACAGTGCCTTGCGAAAGTATTCGGCCCCCTTGAACTTTTCAACTTTTTGCCACATTTCAGGCTTCAAACATAAGGATATACAATTTTAATTTTTTGGTGAAGAATCAACAAGTGGGACAAGTGGAACGAAATTTATTGGTTATTTTAAACTTTTGTAAAAAATAAAAAACTGAAAAGTGGGGCGTGCAATATTATTCGGCCCCTTTACTTTCAGTGCAGCAATCTCACTCCAGAAGTTCAGTGAGGATCTCTGAATGATCCAATGTTGTCCTAAATGACTGATGATGATAAATATAATCCACCTGTGTGTAATCAAGTCTCGTATAAATGCACCTGCTCTGTGATAGTCTCAGGGTTCTGCTTAAAGCACAGAGAGCATCATGAAGACCAAGGAACACACCAGGCAGGTCCGTGATACTGTTGTGGAGAAGTTTAAAGCCGGATTTGGATACAAAAAGATTTCCCAAACTTTAAACATCCCAAGGAGCACTGTGCAAGCGATCATATTGAAATGGAAGGAGTATCAGACCACTGCAAATCTACCAAGACCCGGCCGTCCCTCTAAACTTTCATCTCAAACAAGGAGAAGACTGATCAGAGATGCAGCCAAGAGGCCCATGATCACTCTGGATGAACTGCAGAGATCTACAGCTGAGGTGGGAGAGTTTGTCCATAGGACAACAATCAGTCGTACACTGCACAAATCTGGCCTTTATGGAAGAGTGGCAAGAAGAAAGCCATTTCTCAAAGATATCCATAAAAAGTCTTGTTTAAAGTTTTCCACAAGCCACCTGGGAGATACACCAAACATGTGGAAGAAGGTGCTCTGGTCAGATGAAACCAAAATCGAACTTTTTGGCCACAATGCAAAATGATATGTTTGGCGTAAAAGCAACACAGCTCATCACCCTGAACACACCATCCCCACTGTCAAACATGGTGGTGGCAGCATCATGGTTTGGGCCTGCTTTTCTTCAGCAGGGACAGGGAAGATGGTTAAAATTGATGGGAAGATGGATGGAGCCAAATACAGGACCATTCTGGAAGAAAACCTGTTGGAGTCTGCAAAAGACCTGAGACTGGGACGGAGATTTATCTTCCAACAAGACAATGATCCCAAACATAAAGCAAAATCTACAATGGAATGGTTCACAAATAAACGTATCCAGGTGTTAGAATGGCCAAGTCAAAGTCCAGACCTGAATCCAATCGAGAATCTGTGGAAAGAGCTGAAAACTGCTGTTCACAAACGCTCTCCATCTAACCTCACTGAGCTCCAGCTGTTTTCCAAGGAAGAATGGGCAAGAATTTCAGTCTCTCGATGTGCAAAACTGATAGAGACATACCCCAAGTGACTTGCTGCTGTAATCGCAGCAAAAGGTGGCGCTACAAAGTATTAGCTTAAGGGGGCCGAATAATTTGGCACGCCCCACTTTTCAGTTTTTTATTTTTTACAAAAGTTTAAAATAACCAATAAATTTCGTTCCACTTCACAATTGTGTCCCACTTGTTGATTCTTCACCAAAAAATTAAAGTTTTATATCTTTGTTTGAAGCCTGAAATGTGGCAAAAGGTTGAAAAGTTCAAGGGGGCCGAATACTTTCGCAAGGCACTGTATACCTACAGAAATGCTGGCATTTTCCGTATAAGTATAATTAAAACTCTGCAGGAAAACTGTGCAGATTTTCTGTGAAAATCTGTGAAAAGGGCAGCTGGAAAAGCCATGATGCATTAACGCCGTGTTTTTTTCTCGCACCGCTTTTTGGCTGTGGCTTGCTATATGGAGCCTTAGCCTTAAACAGAATTTTGAAAGTGGTTTTGTCCCATCAAGACACAACCCTAATACGAATACAAGTTAGTAGGTCATTGATTCCTTAGAGATATAATACAGAACTCTATTAAAGCCAGAGCCCCACATTGCGAAAACACAGCATTTTGGCCGCAGTCGAATCTCCACTGCAAAAAATGCTGGATTTTGCATTACCTGAAAAATATCCACAGTGGACATGCTGCGATTTCAAAAACCTAGAGAAACGCTGGCGTTTTCCATATAAGTAACTTTATTTATATACAGCCAACAGAGGACACATGAGACATTACAATGTGACAAAGAAATAAACATATCAAACAATAGGAGTGAGGGCCCTTGCTCGCATGAGCTTACATTCTATGAGGAGATAGGGGGACACAAGAGGTCAGAGGTCTTGTTTGCTACAATGTTCCAGCCATCTTTTAATAGAAAAGGTTGTGTAACTGAAGCTGTATGAACCTGTCACCAGCCAATATCTGTGAATAAACAGATACTAAGTGCAAGGAGTGCAGTGTAACTTTTAGATGGAGGGGCCAGGATCTAAGGAACAGAGGAGGAAGGATAAAATGGGTTATTGTTCTCCACCTCCACACACTACACTGTGATCAGGTCATGTGATAAGCCTGACCAAACAGATGTGATTTTATGTTTAATCAAAGTTTATTAAGGATTTTTCAATTATAACAAAGAGGGGACAAGAACAACATGACTGAACAAATGGTGTGAAGGCACGCAGATCTCACCTGTAAACAGGAGGCTGGGGAGGGGGGAACCCGCCCAATGCTTCAGAACATAGTATATGAACAAAGAGAAACAATAGGCCCATTTATTTGGGGCCGTAAGAACAACATCTTCAAGGAAATGGGGGACAAACAAACAGACACACACACTGGAAGCTGCAATCAGAAAAACACATGCGGGAAAGAGAGGAGGGGACAATAGAGGGAGAACAACCATTAACCTCCTAAAAGGAAGAAGTACAAAGAATAGCAAGGTAACTCCATATCAGGAGAAGAAAGAGGAGAACTCAGTCGATTCCAGAGAGCGTCAAATTTAGAAGGAATGGGGAATCCTCCGCCACCAGGGCCTCCATTCTCCTTATAAGGAGAAGCTCCTAGAGAAATTCAACCAAGGAAGGCGCAACAGTGCTCTGCCAATGCCTGGGAATGACGGTTCTAGCAGCCGTGAGAAAGTGTTGCAAGAGATCCTTCTTTACCGCAGAAATCCATCCAGGGATAACCAAAAGAAGGGCCAGCTGGGGAGTAGTAGCGATGGCACGATCACACACCTTAGCATACAGAGCAAACACAGCGACCCAGAAAGGCCTAAGAATGTCATACTCCCACCAGATATGATATAGGGTACCTTTCTCAGAACCACAGCGCCAACACCGGTCAGTCACAACAGGATAGATTCTGTGGAGGAAGTCAGGACACCGCTACCACCGAGACAGGATCTTGAAGTTCTTTTCCTGTGCACTGCAAGGCAACGGGAGTTTGTGCGTGAACAGGAAAGACCTATCCCAATCGGCAGGGGAAAGACCCGTGGGAAGGTCTGACACCCAGGGGCCCATATAAGAGGGGGACCCAGGAGTAGCGTCTCGGAGAAGAATACTATAAAGAACCGAAGAGTCAGCGTGGGAAAGGACGGACTCCAGGTCAGTCATAGTAGACAAAAGAAGAGAGGCAAATAGAATTTCCGCAGAAAGGTTGAAAGTTGACTGTACCCTAGCCAGGATAAATGGAGGTCTGAGTAGGAAGCGTGCAGCTGGGCCAAAGAAGGAAGGGGCGGATCTCCAGCGACTTGCTTAAGTCTAACATCATCTTCGCATCGCCAACAAAGAAACCTATCTACGGAGCAACCTGGGGGAAACATAGGATTGCAAAAGAGAGGACTAAGGGGGCCAGGAACTATAGCCACACTTCCACCAGAGCACACCGAATCCCAGGTCTTAAGGAAGTGTGACGAGAGGAACAAGTGCCTGATAGATCCCGGACGGTAATGAGCCGTAATCCACGGCAATGAGGGGAGGGGAACCAAGAGCAGGTCAGCCTCGATAGAAACCCATTGCTTGTCCATGCTACGGTAATGACAGTCACCCCCCTGTCCTTGCGGCGGGTCCAAACAGATGTGATTTTAGTGCAGTTTTGAAAATGCTGTAGTTGGGGATTAATCAGATTGTCCGGGTTAAAGCATTCCAGAGCACTGGTGCAGCTCGAGAAAAGTCTTAGAGAAGGGAGTGGGATGTTCGGATAACAGAGGATGCAAGTCTAAGGTCATTGGCTGACTGGAGAGGGCGGTAGACAGTAACGAGAGAGGAGATATAGGGTTGCGCAGCACTATGGATGGATTTGTGGGTCAGTGTGATAATTTAACATTGTATTCTGTGATGGATGGGCAACCAATACAGTAACTGACACCAGGTAGATGCGTCTGTGTACCGGTTTGACAGAAAGATGAGTCTGGAGGCTGCATTCAGGACAGATTGTAGTGGGGAGAGTTTAGTAAGAGGAATCCCAATTAGAAGAGAATTGCAATAGTGAAGACGAGAGAGAATCAGAGCAACAATGAGGGTTTTTGACGTTTCCACGGTGAGAAAAGGGCGAATTCTAGATATACAGTACAGACCAAAAGTTTAGACACACCTTCTCATTCCAAGAGTTTTCTGTATTTTCATGACTATAAAAACTGTAGATTCACACTGAAGGCATCAAAACTATGAATTAACACATGTGGAATTATATACTTAACAAAAAAGTGTGAAACAACTGAAAATATATCTTATATTCTAGGTTCTTCAAAGTAGCCACCTTTTGCTTTGATTACTGCTTTGCACACTCTTGGCTTCTGAGCTTCAAGAGGTAGTCACCTGAAATGGTTTTCACTTCACAGGTGTGCCCTGTCAGGTTTAATAAGTGGGATTTCTTGCCTTATAAATGGGGTTGGGACCATCAGTTGTGTTGTTCAGAAGTCAGGTGGATACACAGCTGATAGTCCTACTGAATGGAGTGTTAGAATTTGTATTATGGCAAGAAAAAAGCAGCTAAGTAAAGAAAAACGAGTGGCCATCATTACTTTAAGAAATGAAGCTCAGTCAGTCCGAAAAATTGGGAAAACTTTGAAAGTGGCCAAAACCATCAAGCTCTACAAAGAAACTGGCTCACATGAGGACCGCCCCAGGAAAGGAAGACCAAGAGTCACCTCTGCTGCGGAGGATAAGTTCATCCGAGTCACCAGCCTCAGAAATCGCAGGTTAACAGCAGCTCACATTAGAGACCAGGTCAATGCCACACAGAGTTGTAGCAGCAGACACATCTCTACAACAACTGTTAAGAGGAGACTGTGTGCAGCAGGCCTTCATGGTAAAATACAGTGATGGCCAAAAGTATTGGCACCCCTGCAATTCTGTCAGATAATACTCAATTTCTTCCAGAAAATGATTGCAATCACAAATGCTTTGGTAATAATATCTTCATTTAATTTGTCTTCAATGGAAAACCACTAAAAGAATTGTCAAAAAGCCAAATTGGATATAATTCCACACCAAACATAAAAAAAGGGGGTGGACAAAAGTATTGGCACCCTTTGAAAAATCATGTGACGCTTCTCTAATTTGTGTAATTAACAGCACCTGTTACTTACCTGTGGCACATAACAGGTGGTGGCAATAACTAAATCACACTTGCAGCCAGTTGAAATGGATTAAAGTTGACTCAACCTCTGTCCTGTGTCCTTGTGTGTACCACATTGAGCATGGAGAAAAGAAAGAAGACCAAAGAACTGTCTGAGGACTTGAGAAGCAAAATTGTGAGGAAGCATGAGCAATCTCAAGGCTACAAGTCCATCTCCGAAGACCTGAATGTTCCTGTATCTGCCGTGCGCAGTGTCATCAAGAAGTTTAAAGCCCATGGCGCTGTGGCTAACCTCCCTAGATGTGGACGGAAAAGAAAAATTGACGAGAGATTTCAACGAAAGATTGTGCGGATGGTGGCTAAAGAACCTCGACTAACATCCAAACAAGTTCTAGCTGCCCTGCAGTCCGAGGGTGCAACAGTGTCAACCCGTACTATCCGTTGGCGTCTGAATGAAAAGGGACTCTATGGTAGGATACCCAGGAAGACCCCACTTCTGACCCAGAGACATAAAAAAGCCAGGCTGGAGTTTGCCAAAACTTACCTGAGAAAGCCAAAAACTTTTTGGAAGAATGTTCTCTGGTCAGATGAGACAAAAGTAGAGCTTTTTGGGAAAAGGCATCAACATAGAGTTTACAGGAAAAAAAAAAGAGGCCTTCAAAGAAAAGAACACGGTCCCTACAGTCAAACATGGCGGAGGTTGCCTGATGTTTTGGGGTTGCTTTGCTGCCTCTGGCACTGGACTGCTTGACCGTGTGCATGGCATTATGAAGTCTGAAGACTACCAACAAATTTTGCAGCATATTGTAGGGCCTAGTGTGAGAAAGCTGGGTCTCCCTCAGAGGTCATGGGTCTTCCATCAGGACAATGACCCAAAACACACTTCAAAAAGCACTAGAAAATGGTTTGAGAGAAAGCACTGGAGACTTCTAAAGTGGCCAGCAATGAGTCCAGACCTGAATCCCATAGAACACCTGTGGAGAGATCTCAAAATGGCAGTTTGGAGAAGGCACCCTTCAAATCTCAGGGACCTGGAGAAATTTGCCAAAGAAGAATGGTCTAAAATTCCAGCAGAGCATTGTAAGAAACTCATTGATGGTTACCGGAAGTGGTTGTTCGCAGTTATTTTGTCTAAAGGTTGTGCTACCAAGTATTAGGCTGAAGGTGCCAATACTTTTTGTCCGGCCCATTTTTGGAGTTTTGTGTAAAATGATCAATGATTTGACTTTTTTTTCATTCTCTTTTGTGTTTTTTCATTGCAAGCAAAATAAATGAAGATATTATTACCAAAGCGTTTGTGATTGCAATCATTTTCTGGAAGAAATTGAGTATTATCTGACAGAATTGCAGGGGTGCCAATACTTTTGGCCAGCACTGTAGCTGCTAGAAAACCACTGCTAAGGACAGGCAACAAGCAGAAGAGACTTGTTTGGGCTAAAGAACACAAGGAATGGACATTAGACCTGTGGAAATCTGTGCTTTGGTCTGATGAGTCCAAATTTGAGATCTTTGGTTCCAACCACCGTGTCTTTGTGCGATGCAGAAAAGGTGAAAGAATGGACTCTACATGCCTGGTTCCCACCGTGAAGCATGGAGGAGGAGGTGTGATGGTGTGGGGGTGCTTTGCTGGTGACACTGTTGGGGATTTATTCAAAATTGAAGGAATACTGAACCAGCATGATTACCACAGCATTTTGCAGCGGCATGCTATTCCATCCGGTTTGCGTTTAGTTGGACCATCATTTATTTTTCAACAGGACAATGACCCCAAACACACCTCCAGACTGTGTAAGGGCTATTTGACCAAGAAGGAGAGTGATGGGGTACTACGCCAGATGACATGGCCTCCACAGTCACCAGACCTGAACCCAATCGAGATGGTTTTTTGTGACCTGGACTGCAGAGTGAAGGCCAAAGGGCCAACAAGTGCTAAGCATCTCTGGGAACTCCTTCAAGACTGTTGGAAGACCATTTCAGGTGACTACCTCTTGAAGCTCATCAAGAGAATGCCAAGAGTGTGCAAAGCAGTAATCAAAGCAAAAGGTGGCTACTTTGAAGAACCTAGAATATAAGACATATTTTCAGTTGTTTCACACTTTTTTGTTAAGTATATACATGTACATGTGGAAACATGTGTTAATTCATAGTTTTGATGCCTTCAGTGTGAATCTACAATTTTTATAGTCATGAAAATACAGAAAACTCTTAGAATGAGAAGGTGTGTCCAAACTTTTGGTCTGTACTGTAGGTATAATAGAGGCAGAAAGTCTGCAGAGGAAAACTCTGGCTGTGGGTATTAGCTCTAGGCTCTGTAATAGTACGGCAATATCGGGAAGGTATTAATGCAACTAGTATTATATTGTGTGGTCAATACTTAAATGGTGAAAAAATAAAAGCTATTAGGTACGATAGAAGGAAGAACTTAATGAAGGTCTGGGATTCATGGTTTAATTTTTAATGTTAAATGAAGAGGCTATTTTTTATCTTTATTTCTTTTTTTAAATTTTTAGCTCATCTTTTTGGGTTGGGTGAAACGGGGTTAACAATGATTAAACCTGTCTTTGCATTGTTGATTTAAAATGAAAAAAAACCTAATTAAAACTATTTGTGACACAAAAAAGCAACAATTTTTTTTTTTTTGATAATGGTCTCCATATCAGTTTCGTAACGCAGTATTTTTTTAATATGGATCAATACGGATTCGTCAAATGTCTACTTTTTTTTAAGCTTTTCTAAAGACTGTAAAACAATAGTAAAGCCAGTAAAGGTCCCAGAGAGCATAGGATGCTGCAAGGAGGCCCAGAAGATGTAAGGGAAGGAAAGTAAAACTTAAAAAGTAAAATTGTTTTTACATCTCTACTGGGCTTCCAACTATTATACTGTAGGGTCTAAAAAGACACCAGAGTATAATAATTAATTTAATAGTATATAATAATTTCACTTCCAGTTTCGGGTTCAGAACGAATTAAGGTTGGATCTGATTTGATCTGAACCGGTTCACTCATCTCTATTCACTAGCTATGAGTGAAATGGTTTGGAATGATGCTATGATTTTGGGTTTGTTGTAAACCTGAAACACATAAGAATGTCCTGCAGAAGTCATGTCTTATCTGGATTTTATGTGATTTATTAAAGTTAAAGTTCCTTTTATTCGTGGCTGGAGCTCTTTGTTTGTTCAGAAAGGATTCAGAATGAGCCCCCTTCAGCCTGAACTTTTCAGTTCGATTCACATGAATTTGCTATAATGGCATCAGCTTTGTAAAAATATGCAGAAAGCAGAGAAGAATCACATGATCTTGTGGATCAGGCAGGCTTTTCATAACATCAGAGGACAGTCAATCATAAAGGGCTATAGTCCGAGGTCGCTGATGACTTATAGGCAGTATAAAAAGGCAGAAAGAGAAGGTGCCCATTTTGTGGAGAGAGATTAGAGAGATAAGGTTTCAGACAGTAAGACTAAGAGATTTAGCAATAATACAGAGATATTACACTTTGGATTCTGGGGAAGTGTTGTTGAAGGAAAAAAAGACGACTTGATTGATTAATTTGAGATACATATAGGAGTCACTCTGTCACACTGTGTATGTCAATGTACTAACGTGCTAGTGTTACTGTGCTGCAGCAGATGCATCATCAATCTCAATTACATTTCTCAGAGTAAAGTCATTCGTCTGTATTGTGTCGAAGAACAAGAACAATTTAGTCAAACCACATGGCACTCTTTTTGTATCTTTTTTGCATGATTTGGCTTTTTTTTTTTCTTTGCCATGCCCCAAGTTATATACACTACCTCTTAAAATATTGTGTTTTTTTTTTCCTAAAAGTGGTACCATAAAACTTAGCCTGTTTTTTTTGTTTTTGTTTTTGTTTTTTTTGTAATAATAGGGTAGGAACAGCATATATCTTACAACTAAAGGAGTCAAATAGTATACAACGTATACAGGAGCAGCTTAGGTCAGGGATTCAATAAATGTCAGGATACAAATCATATTCTAGAGGTTTTTAGATTTTGTTGGAAATATCCATACTGATTACACCCCCCTAGAATACATGTAAAATACAGCAGCCATACATAGAATTCTTAAACATAAAGCCATCCCTCAAATAACACATACATAAAGGCACCTAAATTGTATTAAAATAATCACATAAGCACAGATGTAACATGCCCCTGCAGAATACAGTGAAGCAGTTCCTCCACTATGTGTATGCTCTGATCCAGGCTCATTAGTTGTGAAACAATGAAGGAGGAGGAGTGGAAGAAATGCTCTAGGGGGAAAAACAGTCCAGAGAAGAGGATCCAGAGGAGGGGACCTGCATAGTGTTGGAACTGGGCCTGCAAAAATGGGATGGTTCTAGGACCTGCCTTGTTGCATTTCTTGATTGTGGACGCTGCCACTCAAAACCCAGTGAGCCATGAAAACCATATATTGTCCTTGTCCATAGTTGCTGCTCCTTGTGTTGATGGTGGTCGTCACCTTTTCTTACACTGACATATTCAAGTAAATGGTACTTTATTTGTACTGAATGAAAAAAAAAACTATTTCCAAAAAAAAAAAACCTTTGCAAAATATTTTTCTTTAACAGGACTGACTTTTAAGCCACACTGAGGACAGTCAAAGCTGAAGCTGCTCTATTGCCAACTACAACTTAATAAGAATTAGACTATTGGCAATGAAATGTTTAACTGTCTCCCTCCACTTCTATAATTTATTATAATATTATTATTATTATCTGCCCGTAATTGATTCAATTATGTCTGTCCAATAGCTTGACAATAAGTAAAATGGCTTTTCTCCTTGCAAAGAGCATTATATTATTTCTGTGACACCAAGACTGTAAAGTCTTCACCTACCATTCATTATGGCTGTGAGGTGATGTCAGGTGATCGCAGAACGTCTCACACACGTGTCGCCTCTGAATTTTCACTACTCAACGCATGACACTGCTACTTTAGTTTTCCCAGGATTAATCACAAAGTATTAGGTTTGTTAAAATCAAACCATTTGGAATATCTCATCGGAATCCGGCTGGTAAAGAATTGGTTTGCCTATCTCTATGCACTCATCGCTCATCCCTAGTGTTAACCAGAAAACAATTTTCCTTTGAGGCATACTATCCACAGGTATGAATCCTTAGGATTATATGTGGATAGTATGTTAAATGGCAACAAACATGGCAGAGGACATTGATGAATGTAAAAATTGTGAAGCCTCGATATTGTAGCCTTGAAATTTCTTTGAAATACATATGGTAGTATAAAATATCACAACATACAGTATCAGATATCTATACCTACTGATACTATTTGCAAAGAATAAAAACAAAATGACAAAAGTACACAATAAAATGTATTGCAAGGAATAAAAGCTCTTAAGTTTGACTCAAAGATTTAATAACATGCTGTTAGATCATGAAAAGGGTCTTTTTAAATCTTGCTTCCAGGGGATCAAATCTGTAAATCTCCTTCTAAGAATTTTACATTGATCTCAATGTTCAAACTATGATTCATTATAGGTAGGTACAGTAAACAAAACTTGCTACATGGAAAGCTGTTTTTATTTATTATAGTTCTATTACCATTTCAGATTTTCTTATATATTAAAATATGTTTATGTTTATAAAGAGGAATATATCACACCAAAAAAGCTGTATATTCTCAAGTTGTAGAAGAATAGAACTCTATGACTCCATAAACCGAATACTGCAAATTGTATTTTTCTCCTTTTTTTTTTTTTTTTTTTTTTTTTTTACAGTATTTGAGTTGTTTGATCCAAATGTCTCTCATGTTCCTTATTCATTTTGTTTCGGCTTTTAAACAGCATGAAGCCACATCAAGTAGCATATTGTTCCCAAACAGTTTCAGTCCTAGTTGTATGCATGCAGAGTGAGAAAGTGAAAAATATGAAGATATCTGAAAGTGAAGAAATATAGAGAAAAATATAAAGAATACATGTAATAGTATTATTATTATTATTATTATTATTATTGTTATTATTAATTAATAATAATAATAATAATAATAAAGCTAAATTGTTAATATAATAAAGAGCACACTCCATATTCAGTAATTAGTCAATTTTCCTAAAGGCTCAGAAGAAAATTCTATGGTTTTGATGGGGACTACACATAAGAAGCTTAACCCCATAATATTGACAGATAAATAAAACCATGTTATCATTTCTCCATCTTCTTTTTTTTTTTTTTTTAATACATTACTTGATAGATTGTTTAGAATAAAAGTTCTCTTTTCCCTTGTAAACTATACTTCTGTAGGTACATAACCTTGGCCATGAGACCTTATTATCAAAATTACAAAGTATGCCATGAAAACCTTCTACAGATGTGTTTACCCTAAGCTTTTCTTTTATTATTATTTTTTGATATGGACTATAATTTCTGCACATCATTATTGCAAATTCAGCACAATATCATGACAGGCTAGAAAAATTCTAGATGCTGGTCATCTTGCGCCACATGTGCATCACAATCCATCATTAGCCACAGGGGTGATGCCTCTAAGTATAGCACATTATCGCTTTTGTTTCTTGATTTTCACTTTTTACTCTCTGCTTTTCAAAAGCCATAATGTTTTTAATTTTTGCTGGGCTGGGTTTGCTGTGAAGGCTTATTTTTTGTGGGACAGTTTGTAATTGGTAGTGGTATCATTTAATAATCACTAAATGTACTAAACATGTACTAAAAAGCTGCAAAAAAAAAAATAAAAATTCAGGGATTTAGAAAAAAAACTGCATTTCCGCCATTTTCTTATAGGTTTTGTTATTATGGCGTTCACTGTTCAGACAAAATGATACCATTTGATACCATTTATAATTGATATAGTTTTTAACACCTGAACAAAAACCCAAAACTTTGGCAAAAATAAAAAAATCCTTGGAGGCTTTACAAGGCTCCCAGCTGTCATAGAGATGGATCCCACGATCTTGTGGAGCTGGAGACTTACCACAAAATGAGAATGAAAGGATGGGCAGATACGACAAAGGAGGGGGGGGGGGGGAAATTGGCAGGCACACAATTAGTTAATGCCCACAATCAGAGGAGAATCTGTTGTATAAAATAACATCTGTATGGGCTCCATATTTAAAGTGATGACATCCGCCGCACTATTATAGCAGATGTCGGCAAGGAGTTTTTCTGGGTTCACACTAATGATGGTCTACTTTTAGGATGTATAGTGTATTGCACTGGGCTTTAAAATCAAGCCAATGTTAACAGTACTGACAAAAGTCAGTCAGAAAGTAGCAGGAAGTTGATGCCTGATCAGTCAGGAGGGGGATTCAATTTTTTTTGTTGTTGGGTAAGGGAGGACGTTGCTGTGTGAATTACATTGTACTTGAGAAAGGGACAGAGTAGCATTTTTAACAATCGTTTCGGCAGAACCATAGAGAACCTTCTGCTTCCCATCACTAGATACAGTCAAGCTCCTTGGAGACAAGAACAAAGAGTCTTATTACTACTCCTATCTTTTCTGTTGTGTAGAGACCTCTACTAGACAGGATGATGAAGTGACTGGTCAGATGATTAGCATGTTCCCTCTGCAAATCTGCAGAGTGTTGGCAAAACCAGATCAGTTTTGCCTTTGACTACTATTACCATAAGAGTTTCCCCTATAACTAGGGTTACTTTTATGAACTAATTTGTACTCAATATTATGTAAACATAATAAATTAAAAAAAAAAAAAAGAGAGAGACCCATTTTAATACTTTATTGTAAATGTGTGAAGTAAAAAAAAAAATTAACACAAATTAATAACAGAGAAATGGAGCAAATAGAGGTTCTCCTCTCATCTCTTCCCTCATTCTCTTTCCTCTGCTATGCAGTTCAATGTGGAAGCAGAGCTAAACTAATAAAGGGCATGGAGGAATTTAATTACTAGAAAAAGAGACATTTACTGGTGGACATGGTTAACTAATATAAGTATAAAAATATGGTACAAAGTTGTTCCATGTAAAATCCTCTAAACAGAGTCATATGTGGATTAAAAAAAAAAAATGTTATTTCCAGAGACGGCATACTTTATTTCCCATAAGAACTGTCATCTGAGGAATGACAGGCTTTTAAAGAAACTTAGATGATTTTTACTAAATAACATCAATGAAAATGTATAGCATTCTTTGCTTGCCTATCCTACACTCCTTCCCTTCATCCTTTTTCCCATTCCGTGGATACAGTTAATGGACATTTTTTTTTAACCTTATGAAAAGGAATCTGTCACTTCTAATGCACTAGTTTAAAAAAAACAACACACTATATTATGTGCAGCACTAGAGTTTTCTCAGTGATTTGAGCTGCCAGCCAGCACCCTTCCCCCACCCACCACTAGTTGGCAGCTTTCTCCCAATGCTCCTATCAAGGGATAATTTTGTTTTTGTCTTTTGAAAAGCCAATTTTTCATCACTTTCAAGTGGCCCACAGCCACACATTTGTCTTCCAAACAACAACAGCAAACTCCAAACCAACTCCCAGATACGCAAGAGTATAATTAGACTGAGGCCGGGGCCCCACGTCCCTGCAAAGTGGATGGGATTCTAGAAAAAAAAAAATTTGCGCAGTGGAAATGCTGTAATTTCCAAAACCGTTGCATTTTTGTTGATTGCAGCATGTCAGTTATACCAACAGAAACATCGGCAGTTTCCCTATAGGTATTTTTAAAAAATAAAGTCCACAGAGGAAAACTGTGGACTTTCTGTGAAAAGCGCTGCAAGAAAAACCGCAATGTGTTTCCGCCGTGGTTTTTCCACAGCGCTTTTTCGCTGCAGCCCGATACGTTGGGCTGTAGCCTGAAAGACTATCTGTCACCAAGTATAAAATACTAAATGCTATACACCATTTTACCTTGAACACTTTGCCATCTATCTGTCCACCCATTCAATTTCTCCAATTGGGATATAAACCAAAAGTGACGGACAACCAATTAAACAAAGCACCAGCCATTAACAGAGACAGTCTGCTCACATATAAAGAGACCCAGAAAGAAGCCCGAGTGCCCCTAGTTGTCACCTACAACCCACAGCTGGAGATCCTATGAAGGATTTCCAAGGAGCTCCAACCTGTGCTACATAGGGACAACAAACTCAAGGACTTATTTCCAGTCCCCCCTCTCCTTTCCTTTCGACAACCACCAAACCTGAAGTGCCCTGAAGGCCCCAACTGAAAATGGCACCTCACCTTGCCTACAAAAAAGGTGCAAGACCTGCAAGCACATCCACACCGCTGACAGTGTACCTGTCCCACAGTCACAACAGGTGCACAGAATTAGGGGGACATTTTCCTGCAGGTCTTCCAATGTGGTGTATCTCATAATGTGTGTGCAATGTCCCACCACAGGCCTCTATGTGGGGGAAACAGAGACTTAGTCAACGCATGAACTCACACAGATCCACCATTAATAACAGCAGAACAGATCTCCCAGTGGCCGCACATTTCTCCGGAGAAAACCACTCTATTGAAGATTTGCGGGTTGTGGGTTAAAGGGACATTTTAAGACATAGGAGGAGAGGAAAGAATGGGAATACTTAAAAAGTTAATGCAAAAATTTCAAACTCTGCTATTTGGACTTAATATTCATGCCAGCTTCATGGCATACTATGTATGAACCATGATTTGGACTTAATATTCATGCTAGCTTCATGTCACACTATGTATGAACTGTGAGGGTCACAAATCACTAGCTCATTGCAAACAGATAACAGATCCCTCCATCACGCCCCACAACTTTCCAGATTGTTTATTTTTTGACCGGTTGTAAATAACTTCTCTACTTAGATTGCATTTTGTTTTGTTTTTTTAAGGACTCTAAAATCATTTGAAGACCATGTGTATAGAGTATAAAAAAATCTGTGAATTTTCTGTTCTTATATAACACCATGTCTGATGAAGGAAGCTAGCACTTCTGAAAGCTTACCATCAAATATACTCAGTTAGCCTCTAAAAGGTATCACCTGATTTCTTCACTCTTCCACCCATTCAAAAGAAATGATCCATGGAAAGTTATATGTGAACTAGTTCTGATTCGCCATGTGAGCTGGAACCTGTTGTATTTCTCACATAAAATAAAAGGTTCCAGACCACTTGGAGAATCTAGTTTACATACAATCTTCCTGGGACAGGAGGACAGATTAAAAAAAATGAGCTCCAAATTATTCAGGGGCACCGCGAGAATCAAATGACGTTATTGCATTTAGTATTTTGTATATGGTGACAGGTCCTATTTAAGTATGGAATTCATGTAAAGCAGTATGTGCACATCCACTCGCTTGGTTATCCTGCCAAAAAACAATGGTCTAAATAAATAGCTTTTTTTTTTACCACTTCTACACCTCCCAGCACAGTGTGCAGTGAAACCGTTTCTGTGATAGTTAATTTCTTAGTGTGAGTGCCAATTTTCCTACCTGGAGGGTTACATGAATTTTCTTCAGTTTCAGTGATAGATATAATAAATCAATATTATAAAAAAAAATTAGAAATAAGAACATTAAACTTGAAAATGTAAAATACTGACGCTACCTATTCTATATCTTACTTTCTAAATACGATCTAGCAGACTGCTATTTTGAACAAGTGCTATATAGATCCATAAATATCACAAATACAGATTTTCCTATACTTCTCAACAGTGTTGCGGGTGTCAAACAGTTTGTGTATTGTGTTACTTTATGATGTTTAAATGATATTTGCCACAAGCTTCATCCTCCTGTGGTCCAGTGTTCAATATCAGGTTGTTTCATACATTCTGCAGATGTTTCTGGCAAAGCAGAGTGACAGTGCTTGAGGGGACTTGCAGGTTGGACAAAAAGTTGCTGAAATTGATTGGTAATTAGAGCTCAGTGGCCTCCCCTGGGTATTACTGAATTTCTGTGACTGATTTTGATGAAGTGGTTTTATTTGTCTTTCTATGTATCTAGAGACTGCTGCTGAATTTGCAATAGAGCAGCATGTCTCCTGTTTAGCTTTGTCAGGCTCCACTTAGACATGTCATAATTTATTTTCTAGGAAAAAAAAAATATTTCTCATGAGGGCTCCAGGCTAACACAGTTACAGAACAGCTGGCTACTGTTCAATTCCTTTTCTAAAGGCAGCTGTGTTGCCGTGCATATGCCAAAACAGCATTTTTATACGGAGGGAAACTTGTAAAGTGCACTGTTTGTCTAAACATTCATGTTTAGTAATATAGAATGGTCACGGTGTGTACAATATTTTTGTATACTGTTTGGTGTTGACAAAGTAACTGTCTGAAATGATCAATTAAATGAGTTCTTAAAGCCCATTTACACTATCAAGTTTTCTGCTGGCAGCAAACTCTGATCCACAATATAGCAGGTTGATCAGTAGTCTTTAAGCTTCATTTACATGTGACAATATACTGCATGTCACAGAACAATCTTGAGTGCACATGCACATGCAGTTTCATTATTGTTGGCAGCATATTCCTGTTTATCTATCACGTTGATACCACCACTGCCCATGTACCGTAAACCATGCAATCCGCCAAGAGCTTTTTCTTGCTTGTCGACTTATTGCTTGCATGTTTGCAATGGTATATGTTGGAATATGAGTTTGTATTCTGGCTCATTTGCCTATGTAAATGGACCTTTATACAAATCTTCTGTATGTATCTTGATTTCAGGCTACAGGACTATTGTGTAGCCTGTTCCCGCAGTTATAGGATACGTAAACACCAGACATTAACCTAAAGAAGCAATGGATAACAATAAAAGCAAAAAACATATATAAAATGCACTTATTTAATAATATTACTGTATAAATATAAATATCACATATACAAAGTTACATAGTTAATACAGTTAAAATTTAAAATAAGACATTATGTACAGATGTAGGCATCTGCAGCTTGAGTTTGGTAACTTACAACTATAGCCATTAAAAACAATAGAAATTGAAGTTGAGTTAGGCCAAGGCTGCACATGGAGAAACAAAGCTAAAAAACACTGTGGGGAAAAAAGTAGCAAAATCTCATTGCAATTAGAGAGGGGCAAACCTCAAAAGATTGATTTTGATATATATTTGTGAGTGCTATTATTGTACTCTGGGGTCTCCATTTGGCAGTCCCCCATGTCCTCTTCAGGCCTCTTCTGATGTCACGAGCCCCAGGTTCACTGCTGAGGCTTGTGATTGGGTCAAAGCCCCATGACATCGGCTCACCCCAGTGTGACCTCTGAGGCCCAATCACAGGCCTCAGCAGTGATTCAGGGGCAGCCAAAGGACTGAAGAGAATGCCGGGAACCATTGAACACCCAAGAAAGGTGAGACAACATAGGTATAACTGTTTGTTATTTTTAATCATCTCCCTTGGACCTCTACTTATGTTCTGGGATCTGAGGAAACCCTATTGATTTATGGGTGACAAAATAATATTGATTTATGGGTGACAAATCCCAAAACTTTCAGGTTCTATCTGAATCAGTTTGCTTAACCCTAATTGAGTTTTGTCCCACAGCATATTTCATTGAGTTTTTTCTGTGTTTCCCTTATTAAATATATAGGGAAAGTACTCACGATTCTGCAGCTAAAATTAACATGATATGCTTTTCAAAAGCGCATGTACGTTTGAAAACACAGCTTTTCTGCAGCTTTTTTTTTCCTCAGTGAGTGGATGAGATAAAAGAAACCTCATTCACTTTGCTACTGTAAAATGCAGTGTTGGTTTCCACTGCATTTCCAAAGCAGCCAAAAATACTGTGTTTCTCCAACATGGGGGTTTGACCTTCAAAGTGATTAACTTTTGTTCACTTAATGTGCCAAAAGTCTTAGATATGGCTACATCTAGGATGGGAATTGGTAAGCAATACTTCCAAGAAAACTGCTGCAGTTCCCCTTGATAAGTAATCAGAGAGCAAAGGAACAGCAGGGAATTGCAGGGAATGCTAATGCACTCAGGTGAAAATGTCTAATGAAGTACACAAGTGTGCTTGGTTTCATTATACATTTATTAATGTCTGGTCATGGCTAAGACAAACTACAGACTCTGCATCAACATGTACAATTTATTAAATGGGCTGGTCCAAATGTATGATTAACAAAAGGTATACTGTTGACTTTTAGTAAAATAAGTAATATCTAATCAGTATAGCTAGGCTTTCCTTCACCAGGGGCAAAGACTAAGTTGGCTGGCCTAGTCCTGCATCTAGATACCCTGGAAAAAGACTTGTTGGTGCCCTCTCTCAGCAACTGGGACACATGCACAATACCTTTTATGCCCAATATTCTTAAATGCCAAAAGTGCTAGTTTACCATATTAGTTCAGTGGGTATTACCAATAAACTAGAAATTTTAAACTAGTATGATAAACTTTTTTATATTAATAAAGAATATATTTATCTACTCCACTGTCAAAATACAGATTCAATAGATCCTAAATAATAATAATAATAATAATAATATATATATATATATATATATATATATATATATATATACACTTCACAAAGGATTGAAGAAATAATAATAATAATAATACACAATATTTCTTGAAGGAAACAAAATATTCTAAGTTTGATATTTCACAGGTTCTTAATAAAAAAAAAAAAAACTGCCAAATTTTTGAAATTGCAAAATTACCTCTAAACTAGAAATTTTAAACTAGTATGCAAAACTTTTTTATATTAATATAAAAGATAATATACTTATCTACTAAAAATACAGATTCAATAGATCCTAAATAATAATAAATATATATTCTTCGCAAAGGATTGAAATAATAATAATAATACAACAACATATTTCTGGAATTAAACAAAACATAAGTTTGACACTCCCAGTCACAGGTTCTTAATAAAAAAAAAAAAAAAAATCCCAAATTTTTGAATTAATATTAAGCAATGACATTTGAATTAGCCTATTCTAGCAGTACATATGATTTATAATTGCATTGCTGTCATTTTCACATCATATTTATAAATTCTCAACCATGCTATTCTGTATTATATTTGTTCTGCTGTCATTGCTTTTCATTTCATATTTTATTATCTATTATAAAATGCTATTATGCTGCTCATTCTTGCTCAATTGAAAAATGAAATTATTTATTTAAATTAATATTTTGTGCTATCTGAAAATATCCCAACATGATCCACCTTTCATTTTCTGTATGTCAAACGCAATTACTGCTCTAACACGCTATGGAAGACTTAACTTCTGGTATTTATCAAAATAATTGTGTGAATAATATACTCTGTGATATACTTTACTGAATTTAAAGTGAAGCTCTGTTGCTGAAAATTACAATGTAGACAGCTTAAAGAAGTGCATTTTTATTACATATATTGTACATCTTATGCACAGGAATCAACATAAATAAATTTTTTAAATCTTTTTTTAATTATTAAGAGTCTTTTGTACATTTTTTAAGAAGGAAACTCTACAAATGCATGAATAGAGGGGACAGTAGTGAAGTTGTACACAAACATTTTTGCCACCAAACAATTTTTTTTTTTTTTGATAGGTTCAGTTATTTCCATATTAAGTAAAACAGATTTCAGGAAGTGAGCGCTTAAAGGGAAAAAAATTATCATGATACAAATAAAGTGATGTTCATAACTAAAAACTGGCCTAGAACTGGTGCAGTTTTAGCTCACGGCCCTCACTTTATTCATTTTCTGCCCAGCTCAACACTTTTTAAAGGAGGAGACAGGAGGTGAAACAAGGTGGAGATCAATGTGGGCTATGGAAGGGATACTTAAGCCCATCTGCAGCAATCTTCGATAGCCCCATAGCAGTGAATGGAGCATCAGTCACACAAATGCAGTGGCACTTTATGCATGTGGAGAAAGCAAAAATGTAAACACAAATCCAGACATTTTTTTTTTATACTAAAAATTTAATACTAAGCTATACCCGCTCCTCCTGCCTTACCTCTAATTTCCCGGTGACATTGCGTTTCCCCGTCTCCGGAAACGGAACTTCAGGAATACTCCTTTACCCCCCCTTTCCCCCATCCCCATGATACTCACCTGTTTTCACGTCCTCTTCTTCTGGGTATCACTTCCTTCAGGGAAACCAGCGCTTGTGCAATAGAATGCCAGCAGAAGTGAATAGAAGAAGCAGCGTGCCTTCCACTCATGTGCAATAGAATGGCTCTATTGCGCAGGTGCGGGCAGAAGAGACAGCGGCACAGAAGAAAGTGATCTCTCACTCACATATCTTTGATGAGGTGGGGAGAAGGTTAGTTAGGTAGGGCTATTAGTCTGCGGGCTAGCTAGGTAAACGGGTTGTGAGGGAGAGGGAGGGAGTGAGAGGGAGATCTGAGTGAACAGCAATGCATCATGGTAGTTGTAGTTCTCTATGGGATCGGTTCTGCCACAAGAGGTATCAGTTCTAGCGCTATATGATGCCGGATCTGTGTCTCAGACAGATGGAAAAACAGTACCTGCATTTTTCTATCTGACTCCCTTTATATTCCTACAGCCCCAGATGCACACTGGTGCTGCCTGAAGATGGATGCGACAGCACCTGGCTTTCTCTGTGGATGAACGCCTGGACTGCTTCCTCTACAGTCCATGTACTGTATTGACAGCAGTGAAGCTGGCTGAAGACGAGTTATGCTTTTACTGTGTGATGGAAGGGTCCAAGGGGGAGGAGAAATGCTTTTAGGCTAAAGCCCTACAAATGCAGCTTTTTTTTTTTTTTTTGCAGATTTGATGAGTTTTTTTTGAGCCAAAACCAAGAATGGCTACAGAAGAAATGGGAAATACTATATATAGGAAGTACTTATACTCAGTGGCGTAATAAGGAATGGCTGGGCCCCAAGGCGAACATTTGACATGGGGCCCCCCCCGAACCGCTGCCCCCAATCGCGCCCCCCCCGGACCGCCCCCTCCAACCACCCCCCACCAAAAAAAACGCATTCCTGCACACAGTATTATGCCCCATAGTGGCCCCTGCACACAGTATCATGCCCCATAGTGGCCCCTGCACACAGTATCATGCCCCATAGTGGCCCCTGCACACAGTATCATGCCCCATAGTGGCCCCTGCACACAGTATCATGCCCCATAGTGGCCCCTGCACACAGTATCATGCCCCATAGTGGCCCCTGCACACAGTATCATGCCCCATAGTGGCCCCTGCACACAGTATAATGTCCCATAGTGGCCCCTGCACACAGTTTAATGTTCCATAGTGGCCCCTGCACACAGTATCATGTCCCATAGTGGCCCCTGCACACAGTATCATGTCCCATAGTGGCCCCTGCACACAGTATCATGTCCCATAGTGGCCCCTGCACACAGTATCATGTCCCATAGTGGCCCCTGCACACAGTATCATGCCCCATAGTGGCCCCTGCACACAGTATCATGCCCCATAGTGGCCCCTGCACACAGTATCATGCCCCATAGTGGCCCCTGCACACAGTATCATGCCCCATAGTGGCCCCTGCACACAGTATCATGCCCCATAGTGGCCCCTGCACACAGTATCATGCCCCATAGTGGCCCCTGCACACAATATCATGTCCCATAGTGGCCCCTGCACACACTTTTATTCCCCATAGTGGCCCCTGCACTGAGTATTTTGCCCCATAGTGGCCCCTGCACACACTATTATATGTCCCATTGTGGGCCACCCATAAACAATTATTATACTCTGGAGTCTTTTCAGACCCCAGAGTATAAGGATCGGAGACCCAGGGGAGGATAGAAACATTAAAAAAACAACGTTGCTTACCTGTTCCTCGCTCCGGTCCACTCCCTGCTACTTCGGCCTTGTTCAATGTTGGACCAGGCCGGCATCACGTGATGCAGGCCGGCGTCGTGCCGCAAAATGACGTCCGCTGACGTCTGCGACGTCACCAAACAGGCCCGAAGCCTGGAGAAGCGTAGGAGAGGTAAGTACGTTGTTTTTTATGTTCCCTCACCAACTCTGGGCCTCCGATTATTATACTCCGGGGTCTTTTCAAAGACCTCGGAGTATAATGATAGCAGTGATTGTGGTGTTCAGCCCGTGGCCTCACAGCCGCCTCCGCAGAATCGGAAGCGCAGGCAGCCGTGAGCAGGACACCGGGGAACGGTAAGTATATAGGGCCCGTTACCTGCTGGGGTTCCTCCAGCAGGTAACGGCTTATTAAAAAAAAAAAAAAGCATCGGGGGCCCGCGAGGTCCTGTAATGTCCCGGGTCCTGTGGCAGCTGCTACCCCGGTAGTTACACCCCTGCTTATACTTCTCCCTTCTATTTAATCCACTCCTGGTTTTGGCTCAAAAAACCTCAGCATAATCTGCAACAAAAAAAAGCTGCATTTTTGCAACGTGGGGCCTCAGCTGTACATGGGACTGCATGATGGAAGGGGCAGTGGGGAGAGAAGTGGTATTTTTTACATGGGACTGTATGTTGGAGGGGGTTGAAGGTAGGTGAGTGATGAATTTACATGGTTCATGGAGGATGTGAGGAAGGGGAGTTGTTGATGGAGGACCTACTTGTAGTAACTACAGAATTCCCTGTGACCATGAACTGACCTGCAGTAGCTAGCAGGTCCTCCCTTCAACAACTCCATTTTAGACCATTCACTAGTGAGGTGACTAGATAGGTCCTCCAACCAACAACTCCAATCAGGAGCAATTCCATTCTAGACACAACCCTAGAGGTAGCAGGGATCGGTAATCATCCCTACTGCCTTCATACTTGAGGGCTCTTGTGCAGGCAGCAAGGCTGCCAATCCCTGCTGCCCCTTAGTGTAATGTATCAGGGCTTGGGGACAGCGGGCATGAGTTGAATAATCCTCATGGCTGCAGTTAATGTTAATTATTTGTGGGGGCACAAATGGGGAATTATACTGTGGGGGGACCTAAGAGGATACTGTGAGGAGGCACAATAATGGGACATTATAGTGTGCGGGGGCACTTATGTCCTAAATGCTCCTTAATGCCCCCACCCAATGCATAATGCCACATTAGTGTCATCCGAACAGTATAATGTCTTACTAGTCATCCTCCGCACAGTGTAATGCCTCATTTGTCCCCCCCCACACACAGTATAAGGCCACGTTAGTTGCACTGCTGCCCCCACCTAATCCTAATTTTTCTTGTCTACACCTGGGGTGTATCTTACAGTCAATCACATCTTTTTGTCTGAAAAATACCATAAATACTTGACGTGTTCAGGTCAGACCTTTACTTGACAGTAGAACCTAGTTAACGGACCTTTACTAAAAAGTAGTTGAGTTGCTTTGGCAGTCCATAATTCCTTGTGGACCAACATTGTAAAAACTGGTAAAAACTTATATACAGTATGTGAACATACCCTTACTTCACCTTACTGATCTAGACTGACTTTCTCATTACACATCCCTATCAGTCCATATATACAGTCATATGAAAAAGTTTGGGCACCCCTATTAATCTTAATAATTTTTAGTTCTAAATATTTGGGTGTTTGCAACAGCCATTTCAATTTGATATATCTAATAACTGATGGACACAGTAATATTTCAGGATTGAAATGAGGTTTATTGTACTAACAGAAAATGTGCAATATGCATTAAACCAAAATTTGACCGGTGCAAAAATTTGGGTACCCTTATCATTTTATTGATTTGAATACTCCTAACTACTTTTTACTGACTTACTGAAGCACAAAATTGGTTTTGTAACCTCACTGAGCTTTGAACTTCATAGCCAGGTGTATCCAATCATGAGAAAAGTTATTTAAGGTGGCCAATTGCAAGTTGTTCTCCTATTTGAATCTCCTCTGAAGAGTGGCATCATGGGCTCCTCAAAACAACTCTCAAATGATCTGAAAACAAAGATTGTTCAACATAGTTGTTCAGGGGAAGAATACAAAAAGTTGTCTCAGAGATTTAACCTGTCAGTTTCCACTGTGAGGAACATAGTAAGGAAATGGAAGACCACAGGGACAGTTCTTGTTAAGCCCAGAAGTGGCAGGCCAAGAAAAATATCAGAAAGGCAGAGAAGAAGAATGGTGAGAACAGTCAAGGACAATCCACAGACCACCTCCAAAGAGCTGCAGCATCATCTTGCTGCACATGGTGTCACTGTGTATCGGTCAACAATACAGCACACTTTGCACAAGGAGAAGCTGTATGGGAGAGTGATGCGAAAGAAGCCGTTTCTGAAAGCACGCCACAAACAGAGTCGCCTGAGGTATGCAAAAGCACATTTGGACAAGCCAGCTTCATTTTGGAAGAAGGTCCTGTGGACTGATGAAACAAAGATTGAGTTTTTGGTCATACAAAAGGCATTATGCATGACGTCAAAAAAACACAGCATTCCAAGAAAAACACTTGCTACCCACTGTAAAATTTGGTGGAGGTTCCATCATGCTTTGGGGCTGTGTGGCCAATGCCGGCACCGGGAATCTTGTTAAAGTTGAGGGTCGCATGGATTCAACTCAGTATCAGCAGATTCTTGAGAATAATGTACAAGAATCAGTGACGAATTTGAAGTTACGCCGGGGATGGATATTTCAGCAAGACAATGATCCAAAATACAGCTCCAAATCTACTCAGGCATTCATGCAGAGGAACAATTACAATGTTCTGGAATGGCCATCCCAGTCCCCAGACCTGAATATCATTGAACATCTGTGGGATAATTTGAAGCGGGCTGTCCATGCTCGGCGACCATCAAACTTAACTGAACTGGAATTGTTTTGTAAAGAGGAATGGTCAAAAATACCTTCATCCAGGATCCAGGAACTGATTAAAAGCTACAGGAAGCGACTGGAGGCTGTTATTTTTGCAAAAGGAGGATCTACTAAATATTAATGTCACTTTTCTGTTGAGGTGCCCATACTTTTGCACCGGTCAAATTTTGGTTTAATGCATATTACACATTTTCTGTTAGTACAATAAACCTCATTTCAATCCTGAAATATTACTGTGTCCATCAGTTATTAGATATATCAAATTGAAATGTCTGTTGCAAACACCCAAATATTTAGAACTAAAAATGATTAAGATTAATAGGGGTGCCCAAACTTTTTCATATGACTGTATCTCCAAGCCTGTAAAATTCATCAGTTTTCTCTTCCTAGCTATACCTATACAAACTTTAGTACATCACATTCCAAATTTGTTATCAGAGTGAGACTTGTCTCTGATCTGTTCCAAAACAACACCATTTTATCTTTTGCCTACAAATACATCCCATTTAAAGCCTCAATTCCTTAACTGCTTCAATTTCTGCCATTCTAGGAGATCACTTATAGCTATCGATTGCCTCTAAACCAAAAGGAATTAAACCTTTATACTTTTTGGTCTAACAATCTCTTTTAATAAGACCACCCAACTTTTAAAATGAGAATCAGATTTTGCTAGAAGTTTTAGCATGTCGGACTAGAACATTGGGCACACAAATTTACTTCTTGTGCATCTCACTGGGAACAGCACCATAAACTCCTTCTAAGATGGTATTAAAGTACATTAAGATAAAAATTTACCCAACGTCTTCTCAGCATTGCTGGAGAGGATGCAGTCAAACAGGTTCTCTCCTAATACATATTTTCTGGAGTTCGCCATGCATTGTTTCCTTTTGACATGCTACATTTCAATTACTCAGCCGCCATTTCCAGTCTAATATTCAGTTTTCTTCTCATTTAGCTCTTCTATTAATAGGAATTCACAAAATTCCACCACACTCTAGACTTCTCACTTGCCACATCCTCCACGCAGCTTGTCTACTCATAGCTCGCAACTGGAAATCCCCAAGTGTACCTTCGCTCAGAGTTAATATCTATAATATCTTTAAACTGTATAGACATATACATGTATCCTACCATGCTATCCTCCCTCCCTAAAATTATTCCACCATTGAACCCACTGTCACACCACACAACATATCTCACTTTCCTAATAAATTACTTTACTTTACTTTAGTACTTCAGAGTCCCTACAATTTGTAGAGTTGCGATTCGTCTGCCCTCCCATGGTTTATTTTTGTTTCTTTCCTACATCCTTATCTCTAGATATCCCTTTAGCTGTTAAGCCTGTAGATTCCAGTCCACATCTCTACCTATATATTTGAAATATGACTTGCATAAGGGGTGTAATGAAATACGTTCCCAACATGCCTAACATAATTATGTGTGATTGTCACTTGTATCAGACTGGATTGTTGTTTATGTATTTGCCAATATGAAATTTTTTAATAAAGGTTTATTTACAGAAAAAAAGTTAACATTAATGGGGTTTTCTTATCTAAGGCTTTCAGCTGCCGTCCTGTCTCCTTTCCCCTCCACATCCTGTTTTTCAGCTCATCTTGCTGGGAAATCCTGCTTGCTCCAAGAAGCACAGTTATTTCTGGATGTACACACACAGCTAACAGATACACTGCTAAACAAAACGTATCTAGCCCTTATATATGCTTGAAAACAGAAGTCATATACAGTGAGAATGATGGAAGAGAATATAGATGTCCGGGAGTCATAATTCCGTCCTGTGAGCAGGACTGTAACCCAGGCAACCAGCTGTAAACAATGAGGAGAGAAATTTTGCTGTATCTGGCAAACAGAGCAAGATAGATAAAGCAATGTACTGGGTAAAACACTTCAGTTAGCTTCATCTACAAGTCTAAATAGGATCCTTGAGGTCGGAATACCCCTAATGAGATTAACCATACTATCTCTTGTATCACAAAGTATATACACATGGAAAAAGGTTTGTATCATGTTATGTCAAGTTAGAGTATCAACTTTTTAATTTGCTTTTCAATGGCTTTTGATATCTTATGTGATAAAATACATGGCACAGAAAGCCAAGTGTAGCTTCACTGTGTCTGCAACAAAGTACATTGTGCTTTATTACAAATTAAAATATCATGGAAGGAAAATGTAAGTATCCTACATCTGTGCCATATTTAGGCATAGACTAATAGAGTACTCTGGAACCATTTTTTCCCCTAAAATTAGAGGAAATAAGGGCCAGAACCAATTTACCAATCTCCCATTTTGGGACATTTTCAACAGTCTTCTTTATCACAGATGTAAAGGTTCATCAGAGCATAAATTGGTCTCATCATTGACTATCTACTTTTGGCAGTTATCGTACTGCAATTGTTCCCATGCACCTCACTTAACTTCCCTCACCCTGGAGCCTGCAATGCATCTGAAAACATGCCATTGTTGTATTTCCTGTAAACGCTGATCATTTACTCTTGCATATTTAACAAGGAGAAGTGATTTATTTGTACAAGTAGATTCTTAACTTATGCTCACAAATACTACATTAATTCAGTTGAGGGACTCCTTGAGGCAGATTGATAGAGAAATTTCTCTAGAGAATAGACATTTTGCATTTGTATCTAAATTCCTGTATAATTAACAAAGAACTTGCCATCTGTGGCAATTGACCTGTCAGAACTGTTCTACTCTGATAATTTCAGTGACATTTCAAATAAAAAAAAAAATCCAAATTTTGAAATGTCTTTGTTACAAAAAATATAAGATGCATTGTTCTGAAACAAAACAAATTAATGCATGAAATTACAAATTTAACAAACATATATTGTTAGGAAAGAAAACATTTAGCCTGCCAGGAAATGTAGCTGTTATGTATAATATAATCTTTGACTTGCACAAGCTAATTTAACTTCAACTGCATAATATAGTGTTACTTGTAATTGTAATTGTGACCTGATCTTTATGAAGGACACATTAATAAAGTAATTCCAGCCTCTAAGGAAACCTGTATTGAGCTTTTTCATAATTAGAGAAAAGGGATTCTAAAGAAAAAAAAATATCAATATGTTTCAGTACTGACAGGTACAAAGTTTAACATATTTCAAATTGTATTATTTTGTTAGCTATTTAACTAGCTTATTAAATTGTCATATATTTTCAGACTAACTTCGAATATCTGTATAGCTTTGTTAAAGTATCCTCAATACGCCAATGAGACAAACCATGCAACTAAAATTACATTTCTAATTAAAACCTTGCCTTGATTATTGTTAGCGACTTTTGTCTCTTTACTGCCATGACTGAAATTGTTACTCATATCTTCTATCCTACTTTGTATAAAAGTCAGCTAGAGTTATAGTACCTTTAATTGTAAAATATTATTTTAATTCAACATCCATTTTTCCTCTTTTTTAGCCAATATCTGTACCCAGCGACATATACACGCTTGGTTTGCCTAATGTAAAGAGGGGTACAGGACGGTACTTGACTAATACAACTCAGAGCAAGTGCACGTTCACAAAGGGAACTTAAAAAATTCCCAAAATTGTATAGTCAGAAAAAGCTTTGTGACTGCACTCCAAAATGATATCTGCCAAGTTTATTAACGATAGAGTGGGTTCACACTTGAGCTTGAGTCAGTCCGCTGCCAATCCGAGTGAAAATCTTGGGAAACAGGATAGGCACCGGATAGCGACAGGTTAGCGACGCATTGCTTAAAAACCCATTCATTTGAAACCAATGCGCGGGTGTCTGATTGCACCCTCTGCACCGCGAAGCCATTTTTTTTCGTCGGACACAAAGTCCTGCATGTCCGACTTTGTTTCCAACGAAAAAACTGGATTCGCAGCACAGAGGGTGCAATCGGACACCAGCGCATTGCTTTAAAAACCCATTCAAATTAATGGGTTTTTAAGCAATGCATCGCTAACCTGTCGCTATCCGGTGCCTATCCAGTTTCCCGAGATCTTCACTCGGATTGGCAGCGGATGTACTCAAGCGCAAGTGTGAACCCACCCTTACGTAAAAAAACAGTGTATAATTCAATTATCCATAATTATCAGGCATAGGTTGAAGGATGCAGCAATTTGATGTCTCTGAAAGCAGGGGATAAGCTGTTGCAATCCCTGCTCTCCACCCACCAACAGCTTATCCCCTGCTTTCAGAGACATCATATTGCTGCATCCTTCAACATTTGATCTATGCCTGATGAAGAGATTTGATCCTGAAACGTTGCAATCTGGCAATTAATGAAAATAGAATTATACACCATTTTTTACGTGACTAATGTTAATAAAATACTTGGCAGATATACTTTTGGAGTGCCGTCACAAAACTTTGTTCTGGTTTGTCTAATGTGTCTTCAATAGAGAGTCGGATAAGTTACTTCCAGACACCACTGGTGCTGACTTATCCTAAGGGAGAACAAAAGGATTGCATTTTGAAATTCTACTTGTCCTATTCTTCTCTGCCCATCATCTGGCAGAGAATAGTTAGTGAGCTGGTCCTGCTGAAAGTTTTAGGTTCAACCGAAAAGATCCTGGTTGACACTGTACATAGACATACGAAGCCTGTCAGGAAGGACCAGAAGCCTGGAGATTTGTATCAAATTATATTACCACTTTAGAACACCAATGTAACTATACAACTTATTTTTTTAACTGTTTGGGACAAATCTGTATGAGAGAAGAAAAATTATATATATATATATATATATCTACACACACACGCAATAACTTTTAAGTAATCGTTTTTTGTATGACTTTATCAGTCTCTCACATAATTCTTTACATTGTTGCTTCTGTTGATCGAAGTTTGTGAGCATTCAGTTAAGTACGAACCAAAATCTCTTCACAGATGGAGGTGGTAATTGATATATACTTTTACAGATGAGCAAATCAAAGCTGAGGAAGTGGAATTTCATCCGAATTTCAGGAAATATTTGATTTGCATCGAATCTGGATTTCCTCATGCTTTGTAGTAACGAATCGCATTTTTTTTTAAATGGCTGCTGCACATGTCAGTACATGGAGCTAGGAACTCTGGGAATGTGCAATCACCCACAATGGCATGCGTGCAGCCAATCAGCAGCCAGCCAGCCCTGTGATGTTACAGCCCTTTAAACCTTTCGTGAGCACGCACCCAGCTAACACCCTGCTCCATAACCAATCGGTTCCACCATTTTGCTGCCCACCCCAGTTCTCTGCAGCCAGGAAATAGCTGTTTTTTTTAAACGTGATTCGCCGCGATTTAATTTGGATCGAATAGAATCGGATAGGAAAATTCGTTGAAGTTGCCGAATCGAATTTTTGAAAACTTTGCTCATCTCTACATATTTTATATTTTTCTTATTTATTATCACATTCACTGTGCACTGTGGCCAAACTTCTTTATTTTGGTTTGGTCTGTTCCAAAGAAATAGAGGGAGATTTATCAAGCAAAATGTGCCCCTATATTTTGGTGAAATTTGTGCCAAAAAACTGTATAAGACTAAAAGCATTTTTGGCTGCTGTGGTTTTTCAGTACCAGCAAAGTGATTGGGATTTTGGTTAAACATTGCAGAAAAAAAGAGCTTGTGGAAAAGCTGCTTTCTCAAAAAAGCGCATACATTTTTGAAAAATGCTAATGTTAATTTTTGCTGCGGAATTGCAAACATTTTCCCTATAGATTTAATAGGAGAAAGAAAAAAACAGAGAAAAACACAGAAAAACTCAATGCACCAAACATGCCTTGTGCCACATTTCTCAATCGTTTCAGACAATTTTGGGCACTTTTATGATTTGTTCAAAAAGGTGGTTTGACTGCCGAGAAGGCGTTCAACCGCATTTGTTGGTCATATGCCTTCTCTGTTTTCAGAGTTATGGGGTTCTCAGGTGATATTTTGGGTGCTATTGAGGCGCTATATTCAGCGCCTTCTGCCAGAGTTTTCACCAATAGTACTGTGTCAGATCCTTTTTTAATTACTAATGGGACTAGACAGGGGTGCCCCTTATCCCCCTTGATTTTTGTTCTTTCTATGGAGCCGCTGGCGCAAACCCTCAGATTAGACCCTGGTGTCCAAGGCATTGATATAAAAGATAAGACCCACCTTATATCACTCTATGCTGATGATGTCATTCTAACTTTGTCCAACCCATGGGCATCTATTCCTCACCTCATGGAAATTATTCATAGTTATGGAAAGTTGTCTTACTATAAATTAAATTTGGCCAAATCGCAGGCCCTCCCACTAAATGTTTCACATTCATATCTCCTTTAAAACTTGTGAATGCTCTGTGGCTGCCCTTCTGGAACATTGCTACGCCTAAGTCTTTTTCCCCGTTTATGTGTGCCTCATTGGCTGCATGGACGGTGCTTCACGAGAAATCGGGCCCTACGAAGCACTTTAATATTTCTGATATGCCACTGTCACTTTTATCCTGGGTAATTGAGGACCTAGATGTTTCAGGTTGGGAGGCGAAACGGATCACCCAGATATCTCAGCTCTATACAGATGGTAAACAAGCCTTGTCCTTTACGGAATTGAGACAGAGATATGGAGTTCCTTTGGAAGATTTTTATAAACATTTTCAAATATTGCATTTCTTATCCAGAAACCCCTCTACATCTATACCTCATAACAGTATGATCTTTACATTGATATCGACAAGATTGAGGGGTTTACGATTTCTGTATGATATGATAGATGATACTTCATCCTTCACTAAATCTACCCCGTTCCGTTATTGGGAAAGGGACTTGGGAGTGACCTTTGCCCCAGTTGAATGGCAACAAGCTATTAAATTGATCCATGCTTCTTTGAAATGTAGTACCCATGTTGAAACAGCAATGAAAATTACTTTGAGATGGTAACGGACCCGGTCTGTTTTACAGCTGGCCTACCCTTCCGTCTCTGGAAAGTGTTGGAGAGGATGTGGGGGCAGAGGAACCCTATCTCATATTTTTGGGCATTGTCCGATTATTCATGCTTACTGGACAGAGGTTTTTGATATGCTTTCAGAATTGTTTGATTTCCAGCTTTCATATACTTTACAACGTGCTATTTTGTTGCTCAGAATTCCCTGGGCCTTAGGTCCGTATAAGTGACTTCTCTGTAAAATTTTGACTATAGCTAAGTTGATGCTGGTACAAAGATGGAAATCAACTGCTCCTCCGCCCATCTTGGCGCTGTTGTCGGCTATCAATAACACCTATACCTATGAAAAGGTCATTGCCCTGGGAAATCTTTCGTATCATACTTTTGTGACTATATGGGACAGATGGATTCATTCTAGATTTGTAGTATAGTATGTGCCAAAATTGACTTTGGATAGACTCACTGACATTAGCCTTATTGGCATTGGTACCACTGACATTACTCGTTTTGGTGTTGGTGTTGAGGGACTGGTGTCGCACCAACTCATGGAGGTATTATATGTGTCCGCGCTGGTTTCTAGTCCTTGGAATTTATGACTGGAGTATTCCCATAGTAGCCTTATAGTTGTGCCTCAATGTTATTGTTTCACTGTATTTTGTTGCCTTTTAACTTCATAAGATATATTGGCATAGGAACTGTGTATTGTATCTTTGATTGAGCTCTGATTCTTATTGTATGCTACTTGCCTTGACTGTGCATGATCATTGTTTTTCTTTTCTTTTTGAAAATCTTTATTAACAATTATTGAAACTAAAAATGTGATTTGACTTAGCAGGAAAGGGGTGTGCTTTCACTAAGTGGGTATGGCCTGTATTACAACATCATATGCATTTTTCTGGTGGTATGCTAAGCCAAGAGGTGTAAAGATAGGCTACACAGTCAAAATATGTCACTTTGATAAATGTGGTGCAGTTTGAGACAGACAGTGCAAACTTTGGCAATCTTCTAGAAAGTATTACAAACCACCAAGCCAGCAAATCTGTTCCATTGTTCCAGATGTTTTGCACTTTTTTTCAGATGCAACTTTGCCAACGTAAACCATGTTTTCATTGCTCGCTGTGATACTGAGGGCTAAATGCAACTCCAGAATTGTGTCTTAAGTGTAACACACCAGAGATCTAAAAACAAATAATAAAAAATAGTCAAATCACATTTAATACGTATACTAATATATCCAGCTCACTAAAAATATACAAATATGCATTTGTGCATTGATATCGCCACCCACAATATATCTGATAACTGAAGAGGAGGTGGTAATAAACGACAATCTCTCTTTTTTTTTATTACATATGAAATATCCAATTTAATTTTCTTCTCTTTAACTCTAAATAGCTATCTCCCCCAGTACGTGTTTGGGGTCTATGGCCAATCACTCTAAAGTAAAGTTCCTCTTCTGTATGTCCCTTTTTTTCCACGAGTGTATACCCTCCATCTATATATGTTTAGAATTGTATGTGTTTTATCATGATGAACTTTGGTTTATAATTTTACATTGAAATATCCTATACAAAAATATACCATGGTTTGAACCAGTGTTGAAATAATCTAAATTCTTTAATGCTGCAGTTTGAATAATTCTTAGAAGTCCTTATCACTCCTCTTAATCAAAGCCGCGAATCTGAAGAAAAGTAGTAAATTACAAGTTGTAACCAGTGACACAATGATTTGATTTGTAGAAGGTCTTTTTTCCATTACCATTTAGATGCATTCATCTCGTAGAATCGGGGTGTCTTTCATAATCAGCATACCAAAAAGCAAGTACATTTAATTTATAATGAGCTCATGTACTGTATTCTAGACTCTGATTATAATCAAAGCTCTATCGTTTAGATCTGTTATAATGTGAATCAGTTGTCTCTGGAGATAGTAGACTGTTGATTAGAAAAGAAACCACTTATACTACATCGGTAAAGTTAACTACACCATCATAGTAGGTTTGCATAATGGAATCAGTACTTCATTTAAGAATGAGGGAGCTTGAACTTCAGGGAACTCTTTGCTATAAAAGTGAGTTGTAGGAAAGGTACAACAATGTCACTGGTCATATATCACACTTTACAATGTGATATTCCATTAGACAGAACATAATTTGCAAAGCATGATGTTCCTTAAACCACAGATTGCAATGGCCAAACTCATCTAGGTTATTTCCTCATATGACTTAGCTTTCTAAATGAACTAAAGTATTTCAAGACATTGTTTACATATTGAAATGTATGATTCAATTTATCACCTACAATAATAAAGGTGCAATAATGGATAATGAAACCCCAAACACCAGATGCAGTTCATGGTGAAGAGAGCACTGTTTCTGGGGAAAAAACAGACCTTTTTCTCCAGTCTTAGGCAATCTCTTTAACACCTTACGGTGCCTATACACAATGGATTTATTCAGGTGCATAAAACAACAGGATTCAATACAAACATTTAAAAAACTTTGGGTTCGGACAAATCCAAATTTTTTTGTAGTTTGATTCGTTAAAATGGTGTAATCCACATAAAAGCAGTTAGCATAAAAGAAAGATTACTTGACTTGCGAGCAGTCCTCATGACAGAACACAGTCAATCATAAGGATCACTGATAACTCATAGGCAAAGTAAAAAATCCTGGCAATAAAATAAGGTGTTCATTTAGGAGCATCTCAGACAAACTGAGATCAATGGAAAATAATACACAAACTCTCTTTGTGTCTGGCTGTGTGCTACTGACCCAACTGCAGTTCCATCAATCAATCACAAACGCAAATTCACATTTCAATATGTACTGTGTCTGTCAAGTCGACCAAGAACAGACAACCCAATCCAATGTACCTCTTTAATGGATTTATTTTTCCTACAAGTTGTTCAGTAAAATTTGGTCTGTCTTTATACTTCTTAGTAGTATAATGTTGTACCATGTTAGCCATAGAAAGTAGTGGAAGAGTGAAGAAATCAGGCAATACCTTTTAGAGGCTAACTGAGTATATTTGATAAGTAAGCTTTTGGAAGTCTAGCTCCCTTCATCAGACATGGTGTTATACAAGAACCTGAAAATTCACATTATTTATACATACACAAGGCATGGATCTTCAAAAGGATTCTTGGACTAACAAAATGCAATATACGTAGAGAAGTTATTTATAACAGGTCAGGAAATAAACAGTCTAAAATTTGTGGTGCATGACAGAGGGATCTGTTAACTATCTGTAATGAGGTGGTGATTTGTGACCATCACAAGTCATACATAGTGTGACATGAAGCTGGCATGAATATTAAGTCCAAGTCATACATAGTGTGACATGAAGCTGGCATGAATATTAAGTCCAAATTGCAGAGTTTGATATTTTTGCATAAACTTGTACTCCCACTGTTTCCTCTCATTCTGCATCTTAAAATGTCCCATTAAAACCACAACCCGCAAATCTTCAATAGAGTGGTCTTCTCTCTTTATCCTTAAACACAAAAAAAATCTGAAATTTGAAAATTTAAAAAGCATCAAAAATTAAACTGTTATTAAACAGACTGTTACCAGTGGCTACCATCTGCTTATCCATAACCATATCTATGGTTGTCACTTTAACATTATTAAGCCTTTGTTTGCTTTAGAATTCTAGAAAGGAGTGATGCCTTATTTACACAATAAGACAAAGACTCAGCTGTGCATTTGCCAGCATACATGTGGTACCTGCTTTTATCACAGACCCATTCACTTCAATAGGTGAATAGGGTCCATAGAAACTGTCCCAATAGTTGGAGCCTTTTTTTTTTTTTTTTGGTTTGTTTTGTTTTCATGAAAATTGGGTGCCACTCGGTAGATGTATCCAGTTGCATGAATAGGCTCTTGGATAGAGTCCTAGGTGCCCTCAGAGTGTAATACGCAACTTTTTAAGGCAAATTGCACCTCCAGTTCCAACTAAGCCGGAGCCAAATCAAACTTTTTGCCCAAACCAGCCAAACCTGAACTGTAATGACTTCTGAAAGATTTGCTCACCTCGACTCAGGATAGATGTTAGAATGGAGTAGGTAAACTCAGATGCTGTCTGGTATGCAGTGGATCCAGTAGGCAGCGAAGTCTTCTGTGACTGTTAGTATGAGGCACTTCCTGCTGTATCCACATCATACCAGGCAGGTTAGTATAAGGCCAAGACCCCACGCTGCTTGTTTTGTTGCAGATTTAGCTGTGGTTTTTTGAGACAAAACCATATGTGGATTTATCAGAAGGGGGAAGTATAACAACTTCCTTTATATTTCCCAGAGCCAGTACACTTTGTTCTGCACTGATGAGGGACAAAAATCCTGAAACGGCTCTGTATGCAGATAAGTGAAACTGGCTTGGCTAAAATCCCTTTTGCTGTCTCAAGACTCGGTGAGTCAAAAGCAAACTGAGGATCTGTTACATCCAACAAAGGGCGCATGAGCTCCCAGCTCCTTTCCCATAATGCCTTGTGATATGTAGATGCTTAATAGAGGGCGAAAGGCAACTCAAAACTCTACACACGTTAACTGGTGCTCTCCTCAAGGAGAGATGTCCCTGTCCATAACCCACTCATTGCCTCCCACAAAGCCAGCCAGTACACATTGCTCTGCACTGATGAGGGACAAAAATCCCGAAACGGCGCTGTATGCAGATAAGTGAAACTGGCTTGGCTAAAATCCCTTTTGCTGTCTCAAGACTCGGTGAGTCAAAAGCTCCTTTCCCATAATGACTTGTGATATTTATATTTCCCATTCTTTCTCAAACCACTGTTGACTTTGGCTCAAAAAAACTGCACCAAAATCTGCAACAACAAAAAATTGCTTTTCTGCAACATAGGGCCTCAGCCTCAGGGTTGCCTATAGTTAGCTTCTACTTCAACAATGCAAAATCCAAACATGCTGAGGCCACAGGTGTGTTAGCTGTAATGGGCTGGAGGGCTCCGCTAGCCAAACAAGACAGCTAAAACTCCCAGAGCCAAAGCAGCGCCACCTACTGGATCCATGATGCACTAGATTTAAAGCACTCAATGCTTATGTTCAATGTGACAGGTTTTATTTAAGTTCATTGGTAAGATTTAGCTTTTTTTCTTGTTGCATACAAGCCCAGTGTGTGCCAATGTAAAATACCACAAATAGACATGCATTTGCTATCACAAGCACTCATTTAGATTTGTGAAGGTTTGGGCTTAAAAAAAGTGCTCATCAAATCCTGAGAAGCTTATTTAAAGAAGAAAATGTATATGCTCATTCTGGTTATTTTTGATGACTTAGGTGTGCCGTACATATTTGAACATACCCTATCAGTTTCCCTCTGGCATGGTGCACACAAGCTGGAGGGAAACTGATGCCAGGATGGATCCGATAGTTTTCTATGGGATCGGTTCTGGCACAAGAGACATCAGTTCTGGCACCCTTAAAATTTCTTTAAAGCTGGATGCTGCCTGAAGATGGATGCAGCAGCACCCAGTGTTCTGTGCACTCCATCTATGTACAGTAGTGAAGCCGACATTGGCCGGTTTCACTACTGTACATGAGCAGGGGTTGTTCTCCTGGGTTTGGCAGCCCTTCCTGTTCGTGCTGGGGCCCAAACCCCCACTCCAAACCCTGGAAATTGTCGGTTTCACTACTGTACCAGAGCAGGGGACCACCTGCTGTCCAGACCCCTGCCTCCCTGCCCTTTCATTTTGAAGTGGGTTGGAGAAAACTTCTCCCGCCCACTATCCATCTCCAAGCCCCAATCCTTTGCACTAGTGGCAGCAGGGTTCCGTAATCATGCCTTCACACATGTGCACTCTAATGCAGGCAGCAGGAGTGATTGCTGATCCCTGCTGGCATTTAGTGTAAGGATGAGGACTTGGGAACAGTGGGCGGGAGGTGAATGTAAATTATGTATGGGAGGCACTAATGGGGAATTATACTGTGGGTGAATACTAAGGAGTGTACTGAGGAGGCACAATAATGGGGCATTATACTATGTGGGAGCGCTAATGTCCCATTAGTGCCCCCCACAGTGTAATGCTCCTTAATGCCCCCACTCACAGTACAATGCTCCTTAATGTCTCCACCCAAAGTATAATGTTCATTAGTGTCCCCCTACAATATAATGCCACGTTAGTGCCCCTGCACAGTATAATGCCAGGAAAAAAAAATGGACAAAGAAAACTGATACTGATGCAACTGATGTATGTGAACGTAGCCTTATTTGAGAACAGTATGTGATAGAGGGAGACAAGCTGATCTCTGTGAAATATAGGATTATATGATTTAGAGTTAAACTTCTAAAAAAAAAAAAAAAAAAAAAAGAGAGAGAAAATCCAAACAAGACTCATAGGAAATATAAAGTCCTGTTTACTCTGCCCACACAGAATGCTTGACAGCCTTTTAGGTAAATGCAATCATACAGGAAAAGCTGTCAATCCTTGGCATATAAAGAAAAGGTTTATTGCATTCTAGCAAAATGACTCAGTAGTAAAATGGAGTCAAAAGCTCTCACTTTCTGTTGAATATCTTGTCTATTCAATACCTATGAAATTCTACATTTCTGAAAGTTACCCATAAACTTAGCTAATTATGTTGTAATAATTCTAAAATAAGACATGAATTACCAGCCTCAGAAAGAAGAGAGTCTATAAAGCTTCAAAGAACCCAGTTATTTATAAGGGACCAAGAATTATTAGGTATATTCTGGTGATCATTCCAAACTATACATTAATCTTAATGTATTGGCTACAATGTGTTAGTTCGGAAATATAAATGCTGCTTGACTTGTTTTGTCATTTTGGAATAATCTTTTCAGGGAATTGTAATTAAATTAGTGTTTGCAAATTTCATTTAGTCAGAATAGACTTCCTGATTATGTTTATTAATAAATGTCAGTTTCATTGTGTACAATGTAGTTTATATAGAATATCATGACTTTATTGCTATAAATGGATTTTTACAATTCATACTGTGTATTCATTAGCCTTACTAAACATACAACAATTAAATTATTCAATTCACATATTGCAGTGTTATATCTATAATACAGGCCCATTTCTATTCGACTTTTCAGAATATCATTGATATAAATGTTTACCCCTCTGAACCTACCCAAGTAGTAGTCTCTTGTTTTGCAGACCATGGACATCCATTAAAGTCTATGGCTTCATAAAAATCAAGGACATCACACGGATGCCATTCATATGCTGTCTGTTTTTCAAGGATGCAGAGAAAAGTGTAGAAATTTGAAAACAAAAGTTGATCCCTTTTCGTCAGGTGGGAAAAATGGATCAACCACAGATAGCACATAACCCAAAAATATGCAGGATCGTGTGTTATCCATGACTAACTATTATTATTATTTATATGTAAAGCACCATTAAATCCATGGTGCTGTACATTTGAGGGGTTACATACAGTTCACAAAATATACAAAACAAGTATAATGCTAACAGTGACCAACTGGCACAGTGAAAATGGAGGGCAAGATCTTACAATCTATGAAGGAAGAGGGATAGAGACAGTAGGTGAGAGTAGAGTCTGTTCAGATGGTGGTGTGGTGACATTCATGTAGTGTTATTGGAGGTTGTAGGCCTTCCTGAATAGGTGAGTCTTCAAGGTCTTCTGGAAGCTTGTGATTGTGGGGGGCAATTTTATGTGTCGTGGTAGTGAGTTCCAGAGTTTGGGAGAAGTCTAGGAGATGGTTGTGTGAAGAGCGGATAAGAGCAGAGGTCTTCGGAGGGTCGGAGGTTACGTGTGGTCAGGTAGGGGGAGATTAGATCAGAGATGTATGGAGGGGACAGGTTGTGGATGGCTTTGTATGTCAGCGTTAACCGGAACGCACCGGAAATCTTTTTACTCCCTGGATAACCTTTTTAATGCCAAACAATATCTGCCATTGTTTCTGTGGTAAGAACAATTGTAAAAAAATGCAACTTATCTGCAATCTTTTGTGTGTCATACTATTTAATAGTGCAGTATTCTTTGTTTACTTGTAGTAGATGTATGCTAAGCAGTTAAACAGGAATATTCATTAACATCCGCTTCTGGTTTTATATATAATAACATAGCAGAAAACTATGCTGCACTTTTTGAATACTTGTAGCAAGAAAAAAGGGATAACTGTTATAATAAGTACTGTAAGTATTCTTCAAACAGATGCCAGGACATAAGGTTGTCAGTGGGTATTATGTGGAATTACCATTGAGTTACACAAAATCAACATGCCAAAACAAAATAATTGGTGTGCCCGTAGTTACTGTAGAAATAGGGATTTCAACACCACTGTTATTGCAAATATACTAATTTTCCCTTGATGAAATAAACATATGGTGTTGTTAAGAACAGTATTTTATGACTTGTTATAGGATTACAGTTATTCTTTCATTATCTTTTGATTATAGCATTTTATCTTATTTTTGTGTGTATTCAGCCTTCATTTGAAAAGAAATTTGCAGGAAACATTACAGGATAAAGAAAATGTGTAAACACCTTTAGTATCAGGCTGACTGTAGAACTCCGTGCAGCTATCTAATAAAAAGTAGCCTCACAGGAGTGATAGTAAAAGAATGGCTGTACATACTGCATGTTAAATGAAAAATTCACTGGCAATAGAGAGTTCAATAAGCTTTAAGCTGTATGTAACAAGTGTTGTTTGTATGTATATGCAAACAAATAAGCAAAATCATTATTTACAATAATGGTAAAATATTGTATACTATACATTCTTACACTAAGATAAACAACAAAGAAGGGCAAATACAAAAGACCACACTGGGACCTTATTGGTACATATAAATACAAGAAAAAGTCCCAATTGTGTATAAAAACTATACATTTTATTAGTACATGATAAAATACATAGATTAGTCGTAGATTATAATATAAATATAGGGGTAAAGACAACAAATAGTCAGAAAAAAACAGAATGCCAGCAAGATGTCGTACAGCATATAGGATGGGTAGTAGTTTCTATCCATATGCTGGTATAATGGTACAATGCTATAAACACCGTAACATGCAATGGGCAATAATAAAAAAGTGACATATGGACATTAGTAAATACAGCCCCTAAAAAAAGAAGAAATAGCAAAATAGCTACAATAGCCATAATTTTGATGATAACAAATACCATACTGTAACGCTGCCCAACTGCCCGACGTGCATTTCACCTACAAGAGGCTTCGTTAGGGGACAAAACGTCTCACAAAGGGGATATATGCATAGCTGACCAATGCAAAACAAGTGCCATAGGTGTAAATGATGAGGCCAAAAAGACACCTACCTAATACAGCCAGAAACTAGGTATGTATCATGGACGCCAGGCATTGAGATACTTAAATCCCACTGAAGCAATAACTCACGCATGTGCAATAAGTGGAAAGGAGTACAAAATCATAGCAAGAGAAGACACATAATGGTGTATCTAAATAACTCACCACAGCGAATGCGCGGTGCAGAAAGTACTCGCGATGTCCTGAAATTTTCGAGAGAGAATGTTAATTACACCATATAGGGACACATAGGGAATATAACCAATCACAAAAATAGAAGAAGCAAGCTAGAAAGTTATTTATAAAAAAGGCCCTCATTAGAAGTCTAATAAAGAATTCAAGGAGTGGCTCAAATAGAAGCACGTTAAGGTCACAGAGTGGCCTAGCCAGTCTCCAGACCTTAATCCCATAGAAAGCTTAGCTGAAGCTTCGAGTTGCCAAGTGACAGCCTCAAAATCTTAATGACTTAGAGATGATCTGCAAAGAGGAGTGGACCAAAATTTCTCCTGACATGTGCGCAAACCTCATCATCAACTACAAAAACCGATTGCTGTGCTTGCCAACAGGGGGTTTGCCACCAAGTATTAAGTCTTGATCAAATACTTATTTCTCTCTGCAAAATGCAAATAAATTTATAAAATGTATACAATGTGATTTTCTGGATTTTATTTTTGATATTCTCTCACTGTTAAAATTAACCTTTGCTTAAAATTATAGACTGTTCATGTCTTTGTCAGTGGGCAAACTCACAAAATCAGCAAGGGATCAAATACTTATTTCCTTCACTGTAGCTATATAAATATTAGCAGAAAACCAACACATAATAATTGCAATTAAAAATATAATAAAGTGGACACAAATGTGTAAAAATAATAAAAAATAGTCAAAGAATAACATGTGAACATATATAAAAATGGAAAGTATGCAAATATAATACAAAATTAGTATGCAGAAAAGATAAAAGTGAAAAAGTGCCATGCCATTGAAAACTACAAAGAAATGAAATTGAAAGCAACATAGGGGTGCAATAAGTGCAAATGTGCATAATGTAATAATTTGAAGTATAACATGCACCTACTCTCATGCAAAAATAGTATCCACAATAGATATATCAAAAATTATAAAAGAAAAAAATATGAAAGAAAAGAGAAATATATATAAATGGTCATCTATTGTTATTATATATAAATATAATAACAATAGATGAAAAATGTGGATGTTATAAGCTACTGCCCACGAACTTCAAACAGGGTGCGGATGATGGCCCGAAATTCTGCAAACCAGGTCAAAGGACTACCAAACAAAACTAAGAAAGGAAAGAAAAGAAGAAAAAATGTTAAAAAAACAAAATATAAAAACAAATATAAAAATACTGTAGTCCTGGAATAGAGAACCTATCCATAAACAGATCAACATATCAAATAACTTTACAACAAATGGGAAAAAACATACTACAAAAGTTCTAATATTGGGACAAAAGAAGAGGGAGAACCCCTAATCTAATAAATAACTATAAAAATGAAGCAAAACTTATGTTTTTGTTAAAACCCCTTGGATGGACCGTATTCAGAGTGAAGATCAACCGACTCTCAATCTGGGCTAGTTTCTTCTTACAGTCACCAGCCCTTGGTCCAACTAATACCTGGTCAATCGCTCTCACACGAAATCCAGATGGATCAGAATTGTGGTGTATCCTGAAATGTTTGGGAATGGTTTTCAATAAAAACAAGTCCTCCGCATCCTTGGCATTGATTATGCTTAATACATGTTAGTGGACTCTATGCCGGAAATCACGTGTAGTGAGACTGATGTAGATAAGCCCACAAGGACAAATGGCAAAATATAGAACCCCAACAGATTGGCTGTTGTCGACTGTAATTAAAATTCCAAAAATCTGATGACATGTCAATGCTTCAACTTGCCACACATTTTCCACATTGCTTACACCATATAGGGACACATAGGGAATATAACCAATCACAAAAATAGAAGAAGCAAGCTAGAAAGTTATTTATAAAAAAGGCCCTCATTAGAAGTCTAGGGCTAGGGGCTCCAAACACTGTTTTTTCCGGTTTTGTGGGAAAATGACTGTGGACCAATTTGTCCTGTAAATTGCGAGCTCTACAATCTGTAATCGATATATTGTTTCAAAACAGAGTCATTAGTAAGAATGGCCCAATATAGCAAAAGTTGTACGTAGGGATAAATTGTACCTGTTTCAGAAGTTCATTCCTGTTGGAAGCACAAGCCCATCTGTAACCATTGTGGATCCAGAGCTCATCAGAACCTCGTTGGCGGAAGCAATGTTTTAAATTGTGAGCTGATCTCTCAAATGACTGGTTAGTGGAACATATTTCTTTGGCCCTTAAGAATTGCCCTACAAGGATATTTTGTATCAGGCTTCTATTGGGGCAGAAATGCTGTGCAGGAGAGCATTAGTGGAGGTCTCCTTCCTGAATAGGTCATGCTGAATGTTTCCGTACATTTCCACCTTGAGTTTGATGTCAAGAAATTCAGCTTCATGCTGGCTCCATTTCCAAGTGAGATGAATATTCTTGTCATTAGAGTTTAAGTTGTTAAGGAAGCACTCCAAATCGGCTATCGTACCCTGCCAAATCATAAACACATCGTCTATGTATCGTCCCCCTATACTGTACATGTTCAATCAAGGGGAGAGGCTCAGTAAGAAAAATTCACCTTTCCCACAACCACAGGAACAAATTAGCATATGAGGGCGCACAATACGCCCCATAGCAGTTCCCTGGAGCTGTAGGTGAGTGGAGCCGTAAAAACAAAAAGCTGTTAGGGCCAAATGGAGAAGAGAAATAATCAACTCACCTAATTCAGGATAAAGATCTGAAATCTTAATGAAAGACCGAACTGCTGCTAAATAATCTGTATGCGGAATAGATCTATTTCATACATCAAAATATTACATTGTGTTCACTTGCTTGACTTTTTTAGCCTCTTATCGTTTAAACACGTACTCTCTTACTGCACATTTGCACTATACACAGAGTCGCTTGCACTTATTGCACCACCATGTTGCTTTAAAATTCATTTTTTTGTGGTTTTCACTGGCACTCAACTTTTAGTTTTTCTGTATACTAGTTCTGTATTTTATTTGCATACTTTCCAATTTTATGTGTTCACATATTATTATTCTTTATGATTATTTTTTATTATTTTTACATATTTGTGTCCACTTTATTATATTGTGATATTTTAATTGCAATTATTATGTGTTGGTTTTCTGCTAATATTCATATATATATAGCTTGAACTATTTATGAGCCTTTTTCATAAATAATTTTCCAGCTTGCCACTTCTTCTATTATTGTGATTGGTTATATACCCTATGCATCCCTATATGGTCTAATTGACATTCTATTTAGAACATTGCAGGACATCACAAGTCCTTTCTGCACCGCGCATGTGCTGTGGTGATTTAAAGACACCATTATGTGTCTTCTCTTGCTACGATTGTGTATTTCTTTCCACTTTATTGCTCATGCGTGACTTATTGCTTCAGTGCAATCTTAAGTATCGTGATGCCTGCGTGGTACCCCACAGGCGCACTGGTGTGTACCTTAATGGCGTCCGGGATACATACCTTGTTCCTGGCTGTATTAGGTAAGCATCTTTTTGGCATTGGTCAACTATGTATATATAATTTATCCCCTTTGTGAGACGTTTAGTCCCCCGACGAAACCTCTTGTAGGTGAAATGCACATTGGGTAGATGTGCAGCATAGCGGTATGGAATTTGTTATCACCTAAATTTTGGCTATTATGGTAGCTATTCTGCTATTTCTTCCACTTTAGGGCTGTATTTATTTACTAGTGTCCTTATGTCACTTATTTATTATTGCCCGTTGCATGTTACTGTGTTTATAAAATTATACCATTCTACCAGCATATATATATATATATACAGACCACTACCCATCCTATATGCTGTACTACATCTTGCTGGCATTCTTTTTTTTCTGACTATTTGTTGTCTTTATCCCTATAGTTATATTATCATCTATGACTTATCTATGTATTTTATCATGTACTAATAAATTGAATGATTTTTATACACAAATGGGACTTTTTCTTTTATTTATGGACTTTTTCTTGTATTTATTCTTCCACTAAAGTTTAAGCTAAGATGAGCTATAGTATTAAAAAGGAGGGTGGTTTCACTCTATATGGAAGGGGCAATGTTTCAAGAAATGTAATATTATGGTCCAGTGTCAATGGTTAGTGGGGTTGCCGAGCAGAACTGTGTATTTAGGATTAGGCTGCAGTCATTTTTTATTTTTTTTTCCAAGGAGCAATACCGCCTCACAAAGATTAAATATACCAGGATACCATAACAGAAAAAAAATCATATTGTGACTCAAAATAATAGAATCATATAGTAACTAATACTGAACTGCAGTGAGAATGATGATGTGCCCTAAAAAGGGACCAAAGTCAATATTGGTCATTAGAAAGAGCCTACATTCACACAACTGTCACAAACGGCTGTTTGATGGCCATCACACGGCTTTATTACTTTCAATGTCTGTGAATGGGGGCTATGTCACGGACCATCAAAATATAAGTCATGCTTTATTTTTACCTATTTTTATAGATCCCTCTACACACTGTACTATATGATGCATCCGTGAAAAGGACTACCCCTCAGGTGAAAAACAGCCATGAAAAATTGACGTTTTGCACTTCTATTCTGAATGTAGGCTAAAAGTGCTTACAATACCAGGCAGTTACGTGGTGTAGCAACATAGTATGGGACAGTTTCTCTGGGAGACAGGACCTCCTAGCAGCATAGACGGCTAGGAATCTCTCTCCCGGCATATTGTTTAGACTGGTAAATCTGACTAATACACAGTTAAAACTTGATTGTGTGAAACTTGGTTGTGCTGCAGAGTGGTCGCCATAGCTACTAGGTCTACAGCGGAGACCTGGAGCTAATGTGAGTGCAGAGTGGCCTCTGATCGCGGGCGTTGCTACTTCAAGGCCCCCCCAAAGTGTGAAAATAGCCCCCGGGGCTGGTCTTCGCTGGCCCCTGTACCTTTCTTGTTGCAGGACGGCTCTCGTGTGGCGCGATCGCGGGAACTGTCCTGTTCCTGTGACAGCTGGGAGCCTAATGACCCAGGTGGTGTCAGAGATGTCAGTACATGGCCTGTCATAGTAATATTACTATTGCGACTGGTCTAGACCAGCCTCAGTAGTAATGTACAGAATCTTCCATAGACTTGCAATAAATTGATTGCAGGTTCAAGTTCTCTAGGGGGGATAATAAAGTAGTTAGAAAAAAAAAAAAAAGTATATAAAAAAAAAAAAATTAAAAATTAAAAGTTCTAAATCACCCCCTTTCCCTAGAATAAATATAAAAGTAGAAAATTACTGTGAAACACATACACATTAGGTATCCCTGTGTCCAAAAATGCCTGGTCTACAAACTTATAAAAATTATTTTCCTATAGGGTGAACTTCATAGCAGGAAAGAAAATCAAATGTGCCGAATGTTTTTTTCACTGTTTCGCCTCTGATTTGAATAAAAAGTGATCTATACAAGTAAGATAAATAATTAAATCTAATCAATAGACATTCCCCAAAGAGGGGCGTGGCCTGGACGCGCATGGAGTAGGTCGCGTGCAGGACCTTCTCCGCTCCACCGCTCGCAGCTGAGACCCGTGGACCCTTCAGCATATTAATCATGGGCAAGCGCTTACCAAAGAGGGTGGCCCCGGGCACTCCAGCGCCTGTGGAGAGGTCTGGGAGAGCCACCCTGGACGGCTTCCTCACTCAGCAGCCTTCTCTGCCGGGCCGGGCTGCTGCGGGGCGGCCATCTTGGATTCCCTCCGCTCTCCAGGCACAGGGGTCGCAGCGCAGCCTTTCTCCTCCCGCGCTCCCCCTGTCAGCCAGCGGAGCACCGCTCCAGCAGAGATCCCTGTCAGCGCCTGGGCAGCCCAGAGCTTCTCCAGCACGAGTGCTCCCACAGTCTCCTCACCCTGGGATGTCCCAGCAACTACACCTCGCTTCACCAGCACTCCTAGCAGAGCGGCATGAGAGGACCCCGGATGTCTCCAGCCCCCCAAGGAGTTCTGAGGTCAGTGGCTCTGCTCCCTCCCACACCGCTGATGAGCTACAGCCTGTGGCCACAGAGCTGGTCTCTGTGGCCCCCCCCACTTACTATCTCCCCCCATCGCCCCTCCCTCCATAGCTCAGAGGGGGGATGACGCAGTGGAGGACACTGGCGTAGAGGCTCCTCTGCCCCACACCCTCAAGGAATATGGCTTCCCGTCCCCCTCCCCTCCAGTCCTGCACCCCCAGAGCTGCCTTCCAGGTCCATCTTCAGCACCGCCACCCTTGGTGGACCTCCTTCCTCAGCTACCTACTAAACAAGACCTTAAAAGTATGGTTGCGGAAATCACAGCATCCTTCTGATCTGAAATTGCTACCCTCCGCACTGATTTACACTCTATTGCTAATCGAATGGATACGCTGGAGAATGACCATGACACTACCAGGGCCTATGTTGCCTCACTGCATGATACTACCACTGACCAGGGTTCAGCTATATGCAACGTCACTTAGAGGATCTTGACAACAGGGGTCGGCGCAACAATATACGCGTCAAGGGACTCCTGGAGGCCGACCAATCTGAGGATCTGCCTGCTCTGTTGGAGGCTGTCTTCAACACTATACTGCAGGAGCCCCCGTCCCACAAAATTAAATTTGATAGGGCACATCGAGCCCTTCGACCCAGAGGATCCTCCGCCGCACCCCGTGATGTCATCTGTTGCCTCCACGACTTCACCCTTAAAGAGGATATAATGAACAAGATGCGCAAACTCAAAGACTTTGAATTTGAGGGAGCTCAACTACAACTTTATCAGGATCTTTCGCTAATCACCCTCCAGAAACGCCGCCATCTCCGACCCCTCCTCCAGATCCTTCAGGAACACCAAATTCCTTACCGGTGGGGTTATCCGTTTGCTCTCATTGCTCATAGGGATGGTCGTTCCGCTACGCTTCGCTCCTTTTCGGATTTACCTCTCTTCTGCGACCTGCTGGATGTCCCCCTGCCGGATTTAACAGACTGGGAGCTAATCCCTCCACCCCCTCCCCCACCACCGGTTTGGCATCGATTGGAGGCCAGACAACATCATGCACCCTCGGCGGCGGCGACCGCTCGGAGGCCTCGACTGGAGACTCGTTCCTGACGAGGCTGCTCCCCCTTGAGACGTTTCCTTTTTTTTTCCGATAGTGCTTTGAAAACTGCAAGCCTTAGCGTTATGTTTGCTTCTCTTTTTCCTTTTCTAGGTCTACGGGTCTCATCTATTATGTTTATTATTGGATTGTTTTAGCGGAGTGGGGCGGGGTGGGGTTCCGGTGACTCCCCCTTCCATCCTTCTTTTTACTGGTGGTTTGGGGATCCGCCGCCTCCCCTCTGACCTCTTGTTCATGCTCTCCCCCCCTAAGGGGATACTTGGACTGTGTGGCCACTGATCCTGGTTGGACCTCTGGCTGTCCTCATTAGTCCCCAGGCGAGTGACTTAGCCTCGCCCACAAAGTATTGTTTAATTGTTATATTTCTTACTTTGTCATTTATGTTGTCTTTTGCCTCCCCCCCCCCCCCCCCCCCCCCTCCCTGATCTAGAGACCTTTGGCGAGTGGACAACCCTACTGCGCGCTCTTACACCTTCTTCTCTCACCCTCATAACACTCAAATCCGCATTGATTATTTCTTTGGTAATGCTCCCGCCCTTCGTTTGCTTAGGGACACAGACATTGGCCCTCTCACCTGGTCTGATCATGCCCCAGTTGTGGTTACTCTATCTACGACCCCGGTGCCTACTCGCCAATGTCATTGGCGTCTTAACGAAACATTGCTCAAATCACCGACTTCCCTCGAGACCCTGCGCACACACTTGATAGATTATTTCAGGGACAACTTAGGTTCGGTAGACTCTCTTGCCATTCTCTGGGAAGCCCATAAGGCGGTCATGAGAGGACACTGTATCGCATTGGCTTCTAGGCTTAAAAAGGACAGACAGGCCCAGGAACAGTTTCTCCAAGCCCGTATTAGGTCCCTTACGACAACTTTGGCAGCACATCCATCCCTGGGGGTTCTTCGCTGTTTGGTTTTGGCCCGGGCTGACCTCCGTGATTTGGAGACCCGCCATGTGGAACGACTTCTCCTTTATACTCGTCAGAAGTTTTTTGAATGAGGTAATAAGTCTCACACCCTCCTGGCAAGAACCCTCAGAGATCATCAGGCCTCCTCCACACCACACTCTGTCCATGACTCCACATGTACCCTTCAACACCACCCTGACGCTCTGGCGCTGGCGTTCTACTCTTACTATTTTAAGCTGTATAACTTACCCCCCCCCCCCGCGAGCACTACTCCCTGGGGATGACTCAACACTGCTAGAAGACTATTTAAAGGATTGTTGTCTCTCACGCCTGCCTCCTGAGGCCTTGACTTCCCTAAACACTCCCATCATCAGGGAGGAACTAGAAGGGGTCCTTAGGGACCTCCCAAATGGGAAAGCCCCAGGCCCAGATGGGTTCACTTACAATTATTATAAGGTTTTCCAGGGTGAACTTTCTGCTCATCTATTGTCCCTCTTCAATTCCTTCCTTTTGGGCTCCCCCATACCCCCGACTATGCTCTTCTCACTGCTCACATTGGTCCCTAAACTGGGTAAGGACTTGCAGGACTGTGCTAATTATCGACCGATTGCTTTGCTGAACACGGACCTGAAACTCTTTACCAAACTCCTATCCAATAGGCTAAATGCTTGGCTCCCTCTGCTTGTCCATAAGGACCAGGTGGGATTCATCCCCTGTCGTCAGGGTGGTGACAACACCAGAAGGACTGTGGATTTGGTGGAGGTGGCCAATCATTATTCTACCCCGGCCCTTCTCTTGAGCCTGGACGCTGAAAAGGCTTTTGACCGCATAGATTGGTCGTTTATGCATGCTACGCTTAAGGTGTTCGGGCTCACGGGACTTTTCCTCACAGCTATCCAGGCCCTCTACTCCCTACCCACAGCAGCGATCAAGCTTCCCCATGCATCCTCGCCCTTCTTCCCTATTCGAAATGGCACTAGGCAGGGTTGCCCCCTGTCTCCCATCATATTCGCCCTCTGCATTGAACCGCTAGCGGCCAAGATTAGGCAAGACCCTAATATCAAGGGGATCATGGTCCAAGATAACGAATTTAAGGTCTCTCTCTTCGCGGACGATGTACTCCTCACTCTCACCTCCCCTCATACTACCCTTCCAAACTAGTTGCGCTTGCTGGAGACCTATGGCGATCTCTCAGGATACAAGGTGAACCCTGCAATGACTGAGGCACTCCCACTCAACATTCCACAGGACCTTCTCCTTCTCCTCCGCAGTAATTACGATTTCCAGTGGCGGGAGTCCTCTATCCGCTACCTGGGAGTCCATATATCCACCTCCTACGCGACCCTCTACTCGGCAAACTACCCACGGTTGTTTCGTGAGCTAAGATCCCTATTAGACAAATGGCAACCCTTACCTATCTCCCTTTTAGGGAGAATTACCGCGGTCAAGATGACTCTCCTCCCGAAGCTACTGTATTTTTTCGAGACACTCCCGGTTGCGATTCCTCGGGGAGAATTACGGAACCTGCAGAAAGCTATTTTTCAGTTTATCTGGCAAGCAAAACGACACCAAATACCCAGATCTGTTATGCTGGCGGATAGGGGGTCTGGGGGTATGGCTGTCCCACATCTGTTACATTACTACTGGGCGTCCCACTTGCGCCATATCCCACTCTGCCAGCATATACTAGATGGGTGCAGATAGAGAAGCTCTGGCTGGCACTCATGCACCCTAACGCGCTTCTGTGGGTCGGTTCTCCCCCCCGCTCCCCCTGCCTCGTACCTGCTGGGCCCTATTCGGTTTACTAGATCTATTTGGTCTGCCTGTCGTACTAGATTCTCCCTGATGTCCCAGCACTCATCTATGGTCTCCATACTATACAACCCCCTTCTCCCGGAAAGCCTGATCTCTGCTATGACTAAGGTGTGGTCTAAAGCTGGTCTTTACCGGATTGCTGACATGGTTGACCCTGGAACCTTGGAACTCAGGTCCTTTGCCTACCTTGCAGCTAACCAAAACCTGCCAGGTTCTGAATGGTTCCATTATTTGCAGGTGGTTCACTTTGTCCGCTCTCTCCATGGGTCCCTTAAGGTGTCACTACCCACCGCTTTTGAAAAGATTTGCCGTGCAGGTACGTCCACTAGGGGCCTTATATCCTCTATTTACCAACTTCTTACCTCACAAACTACAGGCTCCGCAGTTAGCCATCGCTATATGCTTAAATGGGAGGAGGCGGTGGGTGGACCCATCTCCCAGGAACAGTGGCGGATTGTATGGTCTCGGGCCCAGAAATCATCTCAGTGCATTACATTTAGGGAAACGCAGTATAAGTTGTTGATGCATTGGTATCATACCCCGGCTCTTCTCCATGCTTTAAACCCATTGGTTCCCCCATGGTACTGGCGCTGTGGAGCTGCGGTGGGTACCCTGCACCACATCTTTTGGACGTGCCCTCTCATCCTAGGTTTCTGGAGGGAGGTCAGGACTTTAACGACTGCTCTCTTTTTGCAAGAGGTTCCTCTTGACCCTCTGATTTATCTCCTGAACCTTCCCCCCAGGCACCTGAGCAATAAGTCATCCAGACTTTTCTTGCACCTTTGTACTGCAGCTAAAACTCTCATAGCTAGAAACTGGAAGAAAGTGAGTCCCCCATCTGGTCTTGAACTTGTGGCTAGAGTGAAGGATGTGAGGAGTCTTGAATACCTGACCGCGGGCCTAAACAACTCACAGGAGGCCTTTGGGGCTATCTGGGCACCCTGGGACATGTATTGTACATCACAGGGTCTCTGATCTCTAGTCCTCTTCTCCCCTCCCCTCCTTTCCTCTGGTTCTACCCTTGTCTTCTTAACCCCTTCATCCCTCCCCTCCCTTGTTTACTGTCTAATTTGAATGCATATTGCTTAAGGGAGAAGAGGCGGATAGCCTCTACCTACCTCATTGCTTCCTGCTTGTTTGATCTTTTTTCTCTTTATACCTTGTTAATGAAAAATTTTTTCAATAAAAATTACAGTTAATAAAAAAAAGACATTCCCCAAAATGGTATAACTAAAGTACACCTGGCCCTAAAAAAAAAAAAAAAAAAAAAAAAAAAGCCCTATGCCTCCCTGTACAGCTGCAGGGCCTTGCAGCTGTTGCAAAACTACAACTCCCATATATTAAATATTTTACCATTTTTTGCTTGAAAATTTTTTGCCCTATTTTCTTCCTCTAAAATCTAGGTGTGTCTTATGGTCTGGTGGGTCTTATAGTTTGAAAAATAGGGTAAGTGGAAAGGAACAAGACTGTCCTCCACAATTGTCGAAAACAATTGTATTTGCGAAAATGAATTAGGCATAGGATTTTCACACACCTGCAGCTGATGTTAATAAATCTACCATTGATGACAGTGAGAACTACCTCACCAGCCCAATGAAGCCGCTGTGACTGTCTGCCTTTCCATAATTTCCCATACTACTTAGTCAGTCTATCTCCTGCCTTGTCCACTTTCTTCCATACTTTACTGCAGCTACTGCCACTAAGGAAAAGGGGGGGGGGGGGTCACACAAAATATTGATTGAATTTAGATTTCTCTAACGTTTATTAAGCCAGTTTTGTTACTTGACAAAGTAAAAAAAACATAGACATAAATATATGAACAAATATTATAGTATCCCACACATTCTATATAAAGGAGCACTCATGACCACCCATTCTAAATCCATAAGCAATAATGTGGAGTTGGTACTCCCTTTGCAGTTAAAAAGCTTTTTCTCTTCTAGTAAGGATTTGTAAAAGATTTTGAAGTTTGTCTATCCAAATTTTTGCCCTTTCATACAGAAAAGCTTTTGTGAGGTCAAACCCTGATGTTGGACAAGATGGCTGACTCACAAACTCCATTCTAGTTTATACCAAAGATATGTTATGGGGATCAGATCAAGGCTCTGTGTGGGTCAGTTATATTCTTCCACACTATACTCCCCCAACCATGCCTTTAAGGACCTTGCTTTGTTCACTGGGGAAGAGTCATGCTGGAACAAAAAAGGTCCTTCTCTAAACTATTCACACAAAGTTTAAAGTAGAGAATTGTCCCATATGTCACTCCACAGAAAATGTTTCAAGTGCTCCAGAGTCCAGTACTTTATACCACTACATCCAATGTTTGGTGTTGTACCTTTGATGTAAGACTTGCATGCAGCTGCTCAGCCATGGAAACCCATTCCTATGAAGTGCAGACTTTGTGCCAATGTTAATGCCAAATACATTTCAGAGCTCTGCAATCATTGGAGGAGATTTATTGTACCTTGTACAAATTTTTGTACAAATCTGATTTTCTTTTTGATCTTTTTTCTATTTTGTGCTTCCCACAACACATGTGGAAGGTGTGTGGTGTGGGAGTTGTGCTATATTTATTATCATATATGTCAGTTTACTATGTAACTTTACATGGTCTGCCTCTTGGTGGCTAGGTTGCTGTGGTTCCTAAACTTCTTAATACTACTCACAGTTGATCATAGAATAGCTAGGAGGGAAATTTCATGAACTGACTTACTGCAGTGGTTGAATCCTATTACAATACCAATGCTGGAATTCAATGAGCTCTTAAAAACGACCCCTTCTTTCATAGATACCTGGCTAGGTGCAGAAATTTATACACTTATGGGAATGAATGAATGAATTAATTAATTAATTAAACCTCTGAATTCAATGATTAAGAGACGTTTCCCAATAGCTTGTCCATATATCCTGTCCAATAAAGCAATATATGACAAAAAACTATAATGTACCATAACCTAACAGATATTAAGATAAGTACAACAGATATTTTACTAACTCTTCCAAAATATGATGTGTAAATAATTTATTAAGGCATGAAACTACTTTACTTCTAGATTTCCACATCTTCTGTATGTATCTATGTTCTGGTTTAAAGAAAGTTGCATTTTCCAAGCAGTGCTTTAATAATAACTGAATCTGTGTACACAGTACCTTTAAGATATACAAAGATGAAAGTGTTTTTCATGGCAAATGTAAAAAGCGCCATCTGCACTGACCTGAGTTTTTTTTTGAACATCGCTAGTTACTGATCTTTACCTTTACATTGGCGTGAAGCAATTTCATAAGTTGATGCCTGATTCTTACCCAGAAACATTCAATGTCAAAATCTTTCATCTTCTTTATAGCTTACTTTTCCTCTGAAGATCTGCTCAGAATTTGCTTTACAGAACAATTCATCCTCCAGGGTGAAATGCTGTGAGATGCAAGGGCTCTGTAAGACAAATGTTAAACTATTTGGTAAAGTTACTTTCAGGATTTTTCAGCACAGAAGTCTGACAGAAAGTAAAATCTTCTTAATTAAGAGGTGATGGACTTTTTGCCTTCTGTTAATATCCATCAAATCATTGTCAAGGAAGCGAGATTTCAGCAAATACGTACCATTGTTTTATACATTTAAATATATTATCCTCATAGTTTTCAAAAAGTATACTGGGGTTATGTGGCCGAGCATGGGTAGTTACTTCCCAAATAAATAGTTCTTAAAGGGATTGGCCACTTTCAGACCAATATTGAGAGACAAATGTTATTGTGTGTATAATAAAAAGATATATAATTTCTAAATATACTTTCTGTATCAAATCCTCACAGTTTCCTAGATCTCTGCTTGCTGTCATTCATTCTGTTACTTCTAGTGGATAAAAGTCTGACTATGGTCATGTGATTTATGGTCCATGGTCATTGGTTGAGCACACAGGTGCATAGCTCGTTACCAGGCAGATGTCTGATTACTGAGCTGTGCACCTGTGTGTTCATCACATGATCAAGGACTGCATATCACATGACCAAGGACTGCATATCACATGACCATGGTCAGAATTTCATCCACTATAGGTAAGCAGAATGAATGACTGCAAGCACAGATATAGAAAACTGTGAGGAATTGATACAGAAAGTATATTGGGAAATTGTACAACTTAAAATTATACAAATAATAACATTTGTGTCTCAATATTGGTCTGAAAGTGGACAATCCCTTTAATCTTTTACCATGAGGAAACCCCTTAAGAATTATTCTAGTCCCAAAGGATTTTCACTTTTTTGATGTATGGGCAAGTAAAGAAAAATATACATACAGTGCCTTGCGAAAGTATTAGGCCCCCTTGAACTTTTCAACCTTTTGCCACATTTCAGGCTTCAAACATAAGGATATAAAATTTTAATTTTTTGGTGAAGAATCAACAACAAGTGGAACACAATCGTGAAGTGGAACGAAATTTATTGGATATTTTAAAGTTTTGTAAAAAAAAAAAAACTGAAAAGTGGGGCGTGCAAAATTATTCGGCCCCCTTAAGTTATTACTTTGTAGCGCCACCTTTTGCTGCGATTACAGCTTGGGGTATGTCTCTATCAGTTTTGCACATCGAGAGACTGAAATTCTTGCCCATTCTTCCTTGGAAAACAGCTGGAGCTCAGTGAGGTTGGATGGAGAGCGTTTGTGAACAGCAGTTTTCAGCTCTTTCCACAGATTCTCGATTGAATTCAGGTCTGGACTTTGACTTGGCCATTCTAACACCTGGATACGTTTATTTGTGAAGCATTCCATTGTAGATTTTGCTTTATGTTTGGGATCATTGTCTTGTTGGAAGATAAATCTCCGTCCCAGTCTCAGGTCTTTTGCAGACTCCAACAGGTTTTCTTCCAGAATGGTCCTGTATTTGGCTCCATCCATCTTCCCATCAATTTTACCCATCTTCCCTGTCCCTGCTGAAGAAAAGCAGGCCCAAACCATGATGCTGCCACCACCACAGTATCACGGACCTGCCTGGTGTGTTCCTTGGTCTTCATGATGCTCTCTGCGCTTTAAACAGAACCCTGAGACTATCACATCACAGGTGCATTTATACGTAGACTTGATTACACACAGGTGGATTATATTTATCATCATCAGTCATTTAGGAGAACATTGGATCATTCAGAGATCCTCACTGAACTTCTGGAGTGAGTTTGCTGCACTGAAAGTAAAGGGGCCGAATAATATTGCACGCCCCACTTTTCAGTTTTTTATTTTTTACAAAAGTTTAAAATAACCAATAAATTTCGTTCCACTTCACAATTGTGTCCCACTTGTTGTTGATTCTTCACCAAAAAATTAAAATTTTATATCTTTATGTTTGAAACCTGAAATGTGGCAAAAGGTTGAAAAGTTCAAGGGGGCCAAATACTTTCGCAAGGCACTGTATATATATTTTTTTTACCTAACACTCCATTTTGTTTCAAAGAACTCTCAGATTTGTTATTTGTAACATTTGCTTCTTTATTCACACAGCCAGTATAGAAAGTACAAGAGGACAGCATTGGGCTGTTCGGAGATTTTTCATGTTTGCTGATGTCATGCAACATTACCCAGACAACCACTGTAAACTAAAACTATACATTTGTAATTTATTGATACAACATAATGGCTTATAAATCAATAGAATCATATAGTCGATATCAATGAGTTGTATCTCATGTTCCCTAGGTCTAAGTTTTTGATATCTCCCCTTCTCCTCAGTTGACAATCTTCCTCAAATATCTGATATTTTAATTAATGAATTGAATGGTGCTCTTGGAGGAAGTGACAGTGGATTTACGCTTTCTAGAATGGGAATTTCTGTCATACTACACTGGGGGTAGAAGCTTTTCCATGTGCATCATACTGAACATTTGCTGTCTGTTCTTGAGAGAGATATATAATCTTGTGTGTGTCCTTTCTCGCCTTCCTCCTTGGTAGGACGAGTCCAGATATGCATGTCATGCGATAAGTGGTGTTTTGTGATATAATATTACAAAGTGATATGATATCTATCCTATATATGTTTATGTAAAGTCACATAGTGGTAGTATTCTGAATTGCAGCTCAAGGGTTTTGCTAGCATCCGTACATCCGTAACTTTTTTTTTTTTATATCTATATTTCCAAGTACAGGATTGTATAAGGCGTTGTTTTTTGCAGGGCCAGTTGTACATATTATTTATACCATTGATCACTTTTAATCCAAATTTGTATGGTGGGGAAACGGAAAAACTGCAGTTCAGCTCTTGATTTTTTTTTCTGCTACGGCGTTCACCGTATGGGAAAAATATTTTCAAAACTTTGTACACCCAGGGATCTGAATTTTTAATTCTTTTTCATTTATTTATATTTTTTAACTTTTTTTTTTTTTACTGTTAATTATTTTTAGACCTCTTAGGGGTCTTGAATCCTAGGGGTTCTATTACACTAAAATGTACTACTGATGCATTAAAATGTATTGTAAAATTGCTAGGGTTTTATTACAGACTGTCTGTACAGTGACAGTGAACTTCTACAGTGAAAAGTCTGGGAGCCTTCAATAGCTACCAGCTAGAACAAGGTTATTAACTCATTCACAACATCGCCATATTAGTACAGCAGATACCAGGACTACTTTATACAGAGGACACTCAGTGGCAGCACAATGGATTTAAATCTTTAGACCAAGGTGAAATGCAACAAATGCAACCCTGAACTTAAATTCAAGAGGGTCTGGGGTCCTTGGCTATGTACTTCTGGCATGCTGTCTAGAGCTTTGCTGAGGTCATGATCACAGAAAATACAGTACATTGTACTCACACAGTTACTAGGTGTTGGGCCTGTGTTGTATCTGCTCTGTTTATAGTGTATACAATTGCACAGTAAATAATATGTCTCTTACATTACCCCTTATGTGGAATCTGTATATTATGCCACTGGTCATTATTTGTTCTTGTTTTTTTGTCATCTGCTGTCATTATATATGCTCTTTATTTTTTTTTGCTATTTGCTGGCTGTCACAACAAAAGTTTGGTTTATAGGTTCTTACGATACTGAATATTTACATACAAGCTTTCGAGAAATATTCTCTTTAAACTCACTTTTCATAAATCACTTGATCTATTTTGTTTTTCCTTTACTTTTTTTTTTTCCTCCTGCAAATTTATCAACATGCTTGACTCAGGAAGGAAATATATCTAGCATGACCAAGGTGTTATGCAAATGTTTTTACAGTGATTTTGAATTGCCATAATATAATTTGCAATTATGCTAGGAGTATATTAAGTCTTGTCAGGTTTGACAGAAGCTGAAAATGATAGTCTGAAACCTCTGCTGATAAGCACTGATGCCTTTGGGGCATTTTGCCTATCAATTTTAAATTCAATAACACATGCACTCTGTGTCAGGGCCACTTCTTTCTCATCAAGATTTATCACGCACTATAAGTTGCTTGCTCATATTGTTCATTAAAAAATAGCTACACTTCAACTTTTGATTGACAAGAGTATTTTCAGAATATCTTCCATATGTGAATGAAAAATATTCAGACTTTAAGATAGATATTTGTACATAAAATAGAATTTACCACCCACTTTAGTTGTTGCTTATCAAAAGGTGTAAAAGAAAGGACTGATATACTTTTATTAAAGGTTAAAAAAAAAAGTTGGTGGAAATAGGAAAGCATGTCAAAGAATTGCCCAGTCTTCACATTTCTGTGTTTATTATTATAGTTAATATTGTTTAACTTATTTGGAAAGTTTGTGTTATTTTTCCATGTCAAATGCTGTACCCACAGACAAGTATATGTTTTGTTAATGCAATTATACATTTTATTGTTATCTAACAGTAAACCAATTTAAGTGTTTTCGGTAAGTTTGTAGACTAGAGGATTATATTGCCAATTATTCTCAGTAGATTTGTTTCAAGTTGCTCAAGCAGAAAAAAATAGGGATAATGAAAAGTCTAACTCCAGGCAACTGAAAATTCAGCTTGTGATCAGACTTACAGAACACATTTCACTTCCTTGAGCTGATCACTCCCTTCTGTTATCTACAAGGTCTCTACTGAAGCCTGACCTGGTCATAACAATAGAACAGTGCTGTCAGCCAGTTATAATGCTATTATAACGTAACCATAACAGTTTAGTAGTACTGGTACATAGTAGTTCTAGTTGAATAGGGCCAGAGAGTTGTAATTGAAAGTGTGGAATACAAATGGTGCTCAGAGGCAACCGGTGTCCAGGAAGGAAGATGGAGGACCACTGCTGGGGGATGGAAATATAAAGAATATTGTGTGCTGCTGAAATGATTTCTACTTATCTGTTGGTTTGCAGGTAGGCAGCAGGTTTTCACTTTCCCTCTGTGTGGGTCCCAAAAATGGACCTGGACACCAAGAGTCTACTCCATAGGCAGTGGTGTCTGGGTGATGGTGGAGAACAAAGTGTATGGCAGGATACTTAGGGTGAGAAAATTAGGAAGTTAAATGAATTGGTCAGTGTCAACAGCATGTCAACCACAAACAATAATAATGCTAATAATAATGATAGTTTAAAGTAATTGTCTTATACTATTATTCCATGTATGTCTGGATGGGCCTGAATCTGAGCTTTCAATGGTTCTATGCTCAAGACATGGAGAAGTGGGGCAGCACCCCTGTCTTGTCCCGCTATGTATTTCAAGGAGGTATGAGTGGACTGTAAGGGAATTGAGTAATTCTTCAGTGCTGCTGCTGAAACCTGATAAGAAGGGAATGACAGAGACTGTGAGTCCTAAGCTAACCCCCCCCAATTCCTGCCTACTTGGCAAAACTGCCCTAGGTGACAGACGACAACTTGATGACATTCCCTTCTCTAGACAAGTGTAAACACTAAACGCGGACAAGACAACACAACACAGAAGAGGAGTTAGCAAGACAAGAGTCAAAGTCAGAGAGACAAGCAGTACAAAATTGCAATCCAAAAAAGTAGTCACAAGGAAGCCAAAGGTCAGAAGTCAGGAAGTACAATACAATAAGAGTGAGTAGAAAGCTTAGCAAGGACAAAGTCACAATAGCCAGCAACCCTGTGTGGGCGGATGATCTGTTTATAGGAAGTCCAGAACCCGCCCCAGACTTGATTGGCAGAAAGGCTGTCAATCACACAGGTAAGGCTAAGATTAACTATTTGAGGAACAGAGGGAAACCAAGGTGAAGGAGATGGGTGTGGTGGAAAATCAATTACAGAGGTGAGGGAATAGGACAGTGTTCAGACAATACAAGAACCTAATTGAACACGCCTCCTGCACCGTAGCACGCGAGTGGAGGGTGGCGCAGAGGGCTGAACAGGCAGAGATGTTACAGTACCTCCCCTTTTGTCTGATGAGGGCCACCGGACCCTCATCAGACAAACCAACTTTAGAAGGATTCAGTACTTTCTCTGCCTCGTATTCCAGGTCTCCCTGAAAAACAACAGGTGCTGGTGGGCCAGACAAAAGTTTTTTATTTGCCTGGCATTTCCAATACTTCAGGGCCTTAAGATTAGAGGGGCATTCCCAACCTTTAGTAGCCGAGATCGTCTCCTTACTGACACAATCTAAGCTGGGCAAAGCAATACAGTGGGATGAGCACTGATCTCCCAATTTTACCAACTCCCCTTCAGTCCAATCAAAACTAGGGTTATGGAGGTCTAACCAGGGGAGCCCCAAAATAATATCGGAAGACACATGCTCCATAACAAAAAAGCTTATATGACCTCAGAATGTGCAGACTGTTTTCAACAAAATGTCACTAATTTTGTTGAGTATTTGAATGAAGGAGATGAATATGAAATTCACCTCGGTGTATGGCGCTAGACATCTTGACTTTTTGGATGTTACAGTGCTATTGGAGGGAGATATCATTATCACTAAAGGTTATAGAAAGCCCACTGCCACGAATGCACTATTACATCATGATAGTTTCCATCCAAAACATGTTAAATCTACTGTACCCTATGGGCAGTTTTTGCGCCTTAGACGAATCAATAGTGATGATGCTACTTTTCAGCAACAAGCGGATGACCTAGAGAATAGGTTTATACAGAGAAGGTACCCCAAGAAAGTTCTGGAGGAGTCCAGACAGAGAGTTTCATTGATTACCCAAAAGGAATTGTTAAGGAGATCTAAAAATAGACTTGAAAAAAGTGACCAGAGTAAAACGGTTTTCTCTTTTCAATATAGTCCCCATGCAGATGTTATACGTTCAGCAATATTTAATAACTGGCACTCTGTGCAGAGAGACCCCGTTTCAGGGAAGATATTTTCTAATTAACCCATAGTAGGATTTAGAAGGAGTCCGACCTTAAGAAATTAATTGGTTCATGGTAGATTTTTGGAAAAAAAAGGAGAATAAGACATTGAGAATGGACATTGCAATTATTGCAACCAAAATTTAAAAAGCAGGAACTTATTTATGGGGAATACCCACTGGGTAGTCAACCAATTCTTAAATTGTAAAACTAAATTTTTGGTGTGTTATTTTTTGTCCTTGCAAACGATTCTATATCGGTAAAACTATAAGAAGTCTGCATGTACGGTTCAGGAAACACGTGAAATCTATTCAGATAGGACAAGGTTGCCCCCGCTTAATACAACATGTTAAAGAGGTTCACGGGAAGCGAATACTTGCGGGTATTGAGGTAGTTAATAATAACCCAGTAGGAGGGGACTGACACCAAGAACTACTGAAATGTGAGGGAAGGTGGATTTTGAAAACTCAGACTCTTGGTCTGTTAGGACTTAATGACAGAATTGAAATGAATACATTTCTATAATGCTTTCTGCCATTTATTTTGTTCTCTTTATTCCTTTGTTTAGTAGAATTTCAGATATTGGGATTAGAAGTTACAGTGGGTAAAAAAAAGTATTTAGTCAGCCACCAATTGTGCAAGTTCTCCCACTTAAAGAGAGAGTCCTGTAATTGACATCATAGGTAGACCTCAACTATGAGAGACAAAATGAGAAAACATATCTAGAAAATCACATTGTCTGATTTTCAAAGAATTTATTTGCTAATGATGGTGGAAAATAAGTATTTGGTCAATAACAAAAGTTCATCTCAATACTTTGTTATATATCCTTTGTTGGCAATGACAGAGGTCAAACGTTTTCTGTAAGTCTTCACAAGGTTGGCCCATTTCTCCAGGCAAATCACCTCTAGAGCAGTGATGTTTTGGGGCTGTCGCTGGGAAACACGGACTTTCAACTCCCTCCAAAGGATTTCTATGGGGTTGAGATCTGGAGACTGGCTAGGCCACTCCAGGACCTTGAAATGCTTCTTACGAAGCCACTCCTTCGTTGCCCTGGCGGTTTGCTTGGGATCATTGTCATGCTGAAAGATCCAACCATGTTTTATCTTTAATGCCCTTGCTGATGGAAGGAGGTTGGCACTCAAAATCTCATGATACATGGCCCCATTCATTCTTTCATGTACACGGATCAGTCATCCTGGTCCCTTTGCAGAGAAACAGCCCCAAAGCATGATGTTGCCACCCACATGCTTCACAGTAGGTATGGTGTTCTTTGGATGCAACTCAACATTCACTCTCCTCCAAACATGACGACTTGTGTTTCTACCAAACAGTTCTACTTTGGTTTCATCTGACCATATGACATTCTCCCAATACTCTTCTGGAACATCCAATTGCTCTCTAGCAAACTTCAGACGGGTCCACCAGATATGTACTGGCTTAAGCAGGATCTGCAGGATCTGTGTCGCTGGCGGTGTAGTGTGTTACTGACGGTAGCCTTTGTTACGTTAGTCCCAACTTTCTGCAGGTCATTCACTAGGTCCCCCCGTGTGGTTCTGGGATTTTTGCTCACCGTTCTTGTGATCATTTTGACTCCACGGGGTGAGATCTTGCGTGGAGCCCCTGATCGAGGGAGATTATCAGTGGTCTTGTATGTCTTCCATTTTCTAATTATTGCTCCCACAGTTGATTTCTTCACACCAAGCTGCTTGCCTATTGCAGATTCAGTCTTCCCAGCCTGGTACAGGTCTACAATTTTGTTTCTGGTGTCCTTCCACAGCTCTTTGGTCTTCACCATAGTGGAGTTTGGAGTGTGACTGTTTGAGGTTGTGGACAGGTGTCTTTTATACTGATAACAATTTCAAACAGGTGCTTAAAGAAGAAGTTACAGGTCTGTGAGAGGCAGAAATCTTGCTTGTTTGTAGGTGACCAAATACTTATTTTCCACCATAATTTGCAAATAAATTCTTAAAAAAATCAGACAATGTGATTTTCTAGATATGTTTTCTCATTTTGTGTCTCATAGTTGAGGTCTACCTATGATGACAATTACAGGCCTCTCTCATCTTTTTAAGTGGGAGAACTTGCACAATTGGTGGCTGACTAAATACTTTTTTTTTCCCCACTGTATGTTTGCCCTATATCTATGCTTATAGGATAAGCAGTAAATACGTTGTGGAGAGTTGTAAATTGATATGTCATTATAGCATCAAAATATCAACATTAGTGCTTTGTTTGTTTTTATATATTTTTTTTAATGAAGTTGTAGTATTGCTGGCCGTGTATACCTGTGCTTGCGCTCTTCCTCAAGGACCTTTCCTGACAGTCATTGGTGGATATTGACACACCCCCAGAAGTAGGCGTATGATGACGCACTGGGAGGTGTGTCATCTGTCAAGCCTGTAGAAGCATGTTAAGCGCGAAACAGCCTGTCGCTTGTTGGTCCACCTCGTTCATTAAAGGAGTTTTTTCTATATCCGGACCTGTTTTGCTGCTACTTCATCTTCTTTGCATTTGGATGACACTTTTCAGGGTGTCCCTGGATCTCCACATTTGAATCAGCGATATAACTAAGTACTCCTTCCTATATATACTGAAGACTCATTTTGGTAGCGCCCGCTATTTTCTCTGTTTTGCTTGATTAAAGTGAGCCTTTAGAGCTGACTCACTCTAACATGCAGTTACAATGCACTTGCGGAACTCTGAGAAATACACCTCAGCAGAGCTTTTGTCCCAGGAGGGAGTTTAAGGGCCCAAGCTTGTGGATCCCCTTGTAGCAGAGATATAACTACCCCCACCATCTGGGTCTGGGATACATGTGGATTAATATGAAAATACAGTCGACAAGATTCCCGGAAAGTCTCACATTTTTCTCGGTCCCCTGAGAAACTATCTGGGAGTAACACCTTAACCCTGGGAAGGGAAGAAACAGCAGGGTATAATGCAGCAGCCTCAGCTTGGTTCTGTGAAAGGATATGAACCTGTTTAGCTAGCTGAGCTACCAAGCCTACCAGACCCTCCATCCTGGCTGCAAGGTCCTGAATAGGATCCATGCTGATCCGAAGGGAAACAATGGCAGAAGGTTATTTGGGTAGGCTATTCTGTAAGGGAGTTGCCAGTTGAGCAATTTGCCTGTGCTGCTGCTGAAACCTGGGAGGAAGGGGATGACAGAGACTGTGAGTCCTAAGCTGAGCCCCCCATGCCTGCCTACTTGCCAAAACTGCCCTAGGCGACAGACTACAACTGGACGACAATCCCTTCTCTAGGCAAGTGTAAACACTAAACGCGGACAAGACAACACAACACAGAAGCCAAGGGTCAAAGCCAGAGAGACAAGCAGTACAACATCACAATCCAAAAGAGTAGTCACAAGGAAGCCAAAGGTCAGAAGTCAGGGAGTACAATACAATAAGAGTGAGTAGAAAGCTTAGCAAGGACAAAGTCACAATAGCCAGCAACCCTGTGTGGGCGGATGACCTGTTTATAGGAAGTCCAGAACCCCAGACTTGATTGGCAGAAAGGCTGTCAATTACACAGGTAAGGCTAAGATTAACTATTTGAGGAACAGAGGGAATCCAAGGTGAAGGAGATGGGTGTGGTGGAAAATCAATTACAGTGGTGAGAGAATAGGACAGTGTTCAGACAATACAAGAAGAACTTAAAGCAAGGAATAATAACTGAACATGCCTCCTGCGCTACAGCACGCGAGTGGAGGGCGGCGCAGAGGCCTGCACAGGCAGAGACATTACATAGGCATTAGAAAGCTTGATGAAAGTCACTGGAGAGGAATAGAGACCCTTGTAAAAAAAAAAAAAAAAAAAAAAAAAAAACATAAAAAGAAACGCCAAAATCTATAATGCTGAAGACCTGGCAACATATAAAAGACCAGTTAAACAACAAAAAAAGAAAAGGGCCTTAGCAAAGTATGCAGGAGTGCAAAACAGCAGTAGGTTGTACACTGTGAATCCAGACCATGAATAAAATCTTTGCATGAAGTGGCGAGTCTCAAGATTTTTTCTTGTCATATGTATATAAAAGACCAGTTCAACAGAATTTTTACATCTAGTCTGAGAAGAAGGACTTACGCTCTACCCTATTGGCTCTACCAAGTCCTCCAACCTGTCTGAAGTGAATAGTTGAGTTTCACTTGATGGGATTGTGAGTGGAGTGCATGGGGTATGAGAGAAAAAATATACCCGAACAGAAACAGTACCATAACTTAAAAAATATCAGATTCAAATCTGAAAACCAATGAAGGTGTTGATAGGAGTCTCAGTAATCTAAATCCAGTCAACAGAACCACAGCTGAAGGAAGAGGGATAAAGAATTCCAGGGAGTAGTGTGACAGCTGTCCACATCTGACAGTACATCTTAATAACTACTACAACAAGACTGCAGTAGTAACTGTCTAAGCATAGAAAGAGATAAACTTAACACAGAAATTGTTAAGTTGACTAGGAATAAACTTACAATGGGGAAAAAAAGTATTCAGTCAGCCACTTAAAAAGATGAGAGAGGCCTGTAATTGACATCATAAGTAGACCTCAACTATGAGAGACAAAATGAAAAAACAAATCCAGAAAATCACATTGTCTGATTTTTAAAGAATTTATTTGCAAATTATGGTGGGAAATAAGTATTTGGTCAATAATAAAAGTTCATCTCAATACTTTGTTATACAGTATATCCTTTGTTGGCAATGACAGAGGTCAAACTTTTTCTGTAAGTCTTCACAAGGTTGGCACACACTGTTGCTGGTATGTTGGCCCATTCCTCCTCTTCTAAAGCAGTGATGTTTTGGGGCTGTCGCTGGACAACATGGACTCTCAACTCCCTCCAAAGGTTTTCTATGGGGTTGAGATCTGGAGACTGGCTAGGCCACTCCAGGACCTTGAAATGCTTCTTACGAAGCCACTCCTTCATTGCCCTGGCGGTGTGCTTGGGATCATTGTCATGCTGAAAGACCCAGCCATGTTTCATCTTCAATGCCCTTGCTGATGGAAGGAGGTTTGCACTCAAAATCTCACAATACATGGCCCCATTCATTCTTTCATGTACACGGATCAGTCATCCTGGTCCCTTGGCAGAGAAACAGCCCCAAAGCATGATGTTGCCACCCCCATGCTTCACAGTAGGTATGGTGTTCTTTGGATGCAACTCAGCATTCACTCTCCTCCAAACACGAGTTGTGTTTCTACCAAACAGTTCTACTTTGGTTTCATCTGACCATATGACATTCTCGCAATACTCTTCTGGAACATCCAAATTCTCTCTAGCAAACTTCAGACGGGCCTGGATATGTACTGGCTTAAGCAGGGGGACACGTCTGGCACTGCAGGATCTGAGTCCCTGGTAGCGTAGTGTGTTACTGACGGTAGCCTTGTTATGATAGTCCCAGCTTTCTGCAGGTCATTCACTAGGTCCCCCCGTGTGGTTCAGTCTTCCCAGCCTGGTGCAGGTCTACAATTTTGTTTCTGGTGTCCTTCCACAGCTCTTTGGTCTTCACCATAGTGGAGTTTGAAGTGTGACTGTTTGAGGTTGTGGACAGGTGTCTTTTATACTGATAATATCAAACAGGTGCCATTACTACAGGTAATGAGTGGAAGACAGAGGAGCCTCTTAAAGAAGAAGTTACAGGTCTGTGAGAGCCAGAAATCTTGCTTGTTTGTAGGTGACCAAATACTTATTTTCCACCATAATTTGCAAATAAATTCTTAAAAGATCAGACAATGTGATTTTCTGGATTTGTTTTCTTATATTGTCTCTCATAGCTGAGGTCTACCTATGATGACAATTACAGGCCTCTCTCATTTTTTTAAGTGGGAGAACTTGCACAATTGGTGGCTGACTAAATACTTTTTTTCCCCACTGTATTTGCCAGCCTTAAAGAACACCAAAAAGTTTAAAAGGTCACATAGGGAGAGCCCGGTGAAGAAAAACTGTACAAAGCTCAGTACATGTAGATTTGTGGTGTGTGTGTCTATGTGGACCTTATCCTGTCTTTTTCTGAGCCTATCTTGATGCCAGGTTGGTGATAAAGGTGAAGGAGTTTGTGATATGTTATTAAATGTTGCACAGAAGTCTTTGAGATCTTCAAGAAAGCGAAGCATTGCTGACTTGCCATTCTACCTTGCTGTACGACTATAGATTCAATCTATAAGGAATCCCCTGATTCTGAAGCAAAGTTGGCAAGGGACATAGGGCTCTATGGTGTTGTAGTATGAGCCATGACAAGTTCATACAAGTTCACACACTATTAACACAGTTCTTGAGAAATTCCCCTTTGCTCTCCAATTGTTCAGGCCTACTAATGTCAAAAAGCCATGCACAGTGGTAAGAAGGGGCTGACCCTTCTTTCTGAAGTTTCTTGGTTACTATAGCTCCAGTCCAGGACATATAACAGACTGTAACTGATTGATTAGATGATCTCTCGCTGTTGGATCTTCCTGCTTCCTTTAGTGAAGGAGCGCTGCTGTTGGTTGTTGCTCTGTAAGCAGGCGTGGACACATCCCAGAGATGCTGGATGTGATCATCTATATGCTGTGATGGATCTTTGATATTTTTAAGCTAATCTGTCACCAGCCCCAGCCCCACCCATATAAAGCCGCCCCAGAGTTAGGTCAGGCTCCCCTGAATCTAGCATAGTTTTCTACTTGTTGATTCGTTCCTACGTTCCCAAGTTTCCATTATGATAATTGGTGCAGTGCAGAACAGCTCTCTGGTCTTGTCACAGACATGCACATGTTCAGATTATCATACCAGCAATGTGACCACAAGAGCTCAGGGCCAAGCGAGATTTCAACCAAACTCCTGGGCCCTGTCAATCAGAGAAGGGAGGGGTACACAGCATGGTCCAGGGCAGTGGAAGGCATAGCTTTTTGGAGCAACAAGCACAGTGGTGATGCCCTCATTGCTCAAAACAGCTTATTTGTATATTTAGAAATAAATCTATATATTGGCAATGGAGACATGACTCAACATAGGGAAAACAATGCTAGATTCAGGTGAACCCAACCTATCATATGGTTGAGCCTGATGGCAGACTGCCTTTAAGATAATTTGTGGATTTTGTATATACTAAATTCTACTTGATGAAATATGTCATTCTAACATTAAATATATATCAATATCATAGTAAACCACATTACAATACATTGACATTGTTATAGCATACATGTCATCATCTGTGCAATACAGACTGGAAGAAAGGTGCAACATGTCATGAAAATATTCAGGCCCCCTATGAAAAGAACATTCCTTCTGCACACCATGTGACATTGGCACAAAATGTGCTTGCGACACCCCTTTTTGGATATGACCAGAACATGAAGTGCTCAAGTATCATATAAAATGCTATTGGTTGTTGCATTGTAACATCTGATTGGTCGTCTTTTAGGCAAGGTGCATATTCCTAATTGCACTTGAAGATGCCCTGTGCGGGCTGATATATGTTGTATGGTCCGGGCTCCGATATATTGCGCCTTCATTTGAAGAATCTGGCAGAGGATTATTTATCTTGCTGAGTATATACCAAGGTTGGGAGGTTGGGTTTCTGCCTTGCATATTAGGAAGGGACTCTCCTTGGTTTGTGTGGTCTTGCTTGCTTTCCTGTTTGTTTATTTTCCTAGTTGTGCTAAAATTTTATGGAGAACTTAAAGGGTCACTTCAAAAAGCAACAAAAACCTGACCACTGTGTGACTATAAACATCTCATCATGGTGGATCTATAATAGATCACAGAGGCCACGATATGTCCATCATAAAACCTGTAAAGTCAGTGGGAACTGGGTTTTAGAATGTTTTAATGAAACAAATGAATTAAATACAGTCATTTTTGTACAATTAAGCTGTCAGTATATCATAAAGGAGCAAATTGAATTGTCTAAGCACTTAAGTACTTCTGTTTTACAAACCATAATTTCATAATTAAAAGTGATTTCATTGAAATGTGAAAGTTCACGAGAAAGTCATAGCTGCATAGAATATATACATTGTGACGATAGGCTTTCATACTGTGCATAGTGCTTCAGTTACCTTTCTCATTTTACTAATTTTCCATGAATTGTTTTCATTTTATTTATTTTTATCTTTGACTTATGAGAACAATTAAGCGGTTCATGGCAAATATTTCCTTATTTATACACAGAATTCTTGCTATAACTTTGGAAAAGTTGATGATTTAGGAACATTTTTTCAGTATGACAAGATAGCTGTTACACGGTAGATCACAGTCAGTATGATAGAGGGACTTTTAAACTCCTGCAAAGCAAAGGAAGTTTGAGCCTTTCATGCCAACTCTACTTGACATTTACACAGCGGGTGGTACTGCTGAGAGTTGAGTCCCACCAGCGCCAGGACTTTTCTCTGTGTTCTAAACTTCCATGTGCTGACCATGTTTTGTGTGTGTTAACATTTTCAGAAGGCAGAAAAAAAGACTAAAGAGAGAAGAACTATTTTATCTTCACAAATCACTTTAGAGGAAACCATTAAAAAGCTATTGCGATGTGCACACACAGTTCAATAGTGATCTTCCACAGAAGATTTTTTTATATAATCCAAAGATGGAAATGTACATTATTATATCAAATAAATATCATATGAGAAAAATGTAAATCTTACATAAATTACAGAACAAAAACTGCAAAAAAAACAGCTAAATAAGAATCAATCTGCAATGATAAATACATGTTTAGCAAGCAAAGAAAGCAGAACTAAAATAAATATATTATCCATTTAATAAAACAACAAATCTGCCATTACTTTTGCCATCACTGATTTTTTTTTTTTGTCACCAAATCTATCAGCATATACTATAACAAAACCGAGACTGCATTGAGCGGTGCTTCCATACTGCTGATGGCATCTCCAGAAATGCTTCAGCTTCTAAAGGGAACATATAAGATATTGGCATTTTACTGAAACTTTTCTGTACATTCTGCACACTAGTTAGTGAATGATGACTGTGAATGATAAATATAAACATCTTCCATAGACATTGCAACTAAATCAAGTACAGTTTACAAGCCGTATTAGGTATTACATGATATCAATGACCTCATATCCTCAAACGAAGCAGCCGTAGTTACAGATACAGAAAGCAGCTATACTTACTGATACAAAGGCAAATAGAATACTAGTGTCAAGCAGTATACAGACAAGTTATATTTACACAAGGTATTTAACATAAGTGTAAAATACTGGTAAAATTTATTTAATTTGCTTACTTTATTTATTTTGTTTAATTATATAGCACCAACATATTCCGCAGCGTTTTACAGACATTGTCAATCACTGCTCCATATAGGGCTCACAATCTAAATTCACTATCAATGAATACCCAATTGCTTCCATTTAGTCTCCAGGAAACACACCCAAATAATGCCAAATTACTAATCCCACAATTATTAATGTAATGTCTCATTTTAGCTGTACATGATATCTAAAGTGCTGTGGAATTTGATGGAGCTATATAAATAAAATGTAATATTATTATTATTATTATTATTATTATTATTATTTATTATTCCAATGGTAACCTTAGTAAGTGGGGAAGCAACCAATGTCTCCTCAATAGATGGTAATAAAAATTTATATACCTGACACTGTGCTAACCAACTGCATAGAGATTCATCCACCCTTATCTTCACTCAAGTTTGGTTAAAAAATGCAATTTGACAAAAAACAAATTTTAATACAATATCTTGACTTATTACCAAAACACTTGACAGAGTTCAGTGTATAGCAAAGCCACTAGGTGACCACACATAAATGATAGACATCTCTATGTATAGCAGAATTATATATTTTTTTGTTCTGTTATAAACTGGTCATTTTGAGCCAAGCAGATGACACATCTGTAAATGGAAAAGTAATAGCAAACAAATTTACCAGGACATGCCATCAGAAATGTATGGTCTCTTAGGCCAGGTCTCTTTATGGTCTCTTAGGCCAGGGCCCCACGTAGCGGAAACGCCACGGAAAAAAAATGCAGCGTTTTACAGTCCCTGCAAAGTGGATGTTATTGTAGCGAATCCCATCCACACATTGCGGGAAAGTATGTGCAGCAAACATTCTGCAATTTCCAAAACCGTTGCAGTTTTGGAAATTGCAGCATGTCAATTATACCTACGGAAATGCCGACAGTTTCCCTATAGGTATAATTGAAGCAGAAAGTGCTGCGGGAAAAACTGCGATGCATTGCCGCTGCAGTTTTTCCCCATCGCTTTTTTTTGCTGTAGCCCGCTACGTGGGACCTTAGCCTTAAACGCATTCTTGAGGTGCCATAAACAGGACACCAAAATAGTTGCATAACTGCAAATCACCCATGTAGTCTATGGGAAGAAAATATTCCCCAAACTATCACTCTTAGGTCTCATGCACACGACCGAAGCTATCCTATTAATTTCTATGGGCCCAGACACTCAACCGCAATATTTTTGTCCGTGCTGTATTCAAAGGCTACAAATCATGACGCATGTCCTATTTTTGCCCGTATTTGTGGCACAGACCAGTGTAGAAAATCATATAGGATCCGTGATTGCGTATGACATACTGATGCAATATGGACATGTTTCTGTGCTGAGGCCTTAGCATAAAAGTGCTGAAGAAACATCATATCCACAGCATATCTGACTAAGAAAATATCTTCTGGAATTACAGTGAGGAAAAAAAAGTATTTAGTCAGCCACCAATTGTGCAAGTTCTCCCACTTAAAAAGATGAGAGAGGCCTGTAATTGACATCATAGGTAGACCTCAACTATGAGAGACAAAATGAGAAAACAAATCCAGAAAATCGCATTGTCTGATTTTTTAAGAATTTATTTGCAAATTATGGTGGAAAATAAGTATTTGGTCACCTGCAAACAAGCAAGATTTCTGGCTCTCACAGACCTGTAACTTCTTCTTTAAGAGGCTCCTCTGTCCTCCACTCATTACCTGTAGTAATGGCTCCTGTTTGACATTGTTATCAGTATAAAAGAACTTGTCATGGCTCATACTACAACACCAGAGCGCCCTATGTCCCTTGCCAACTTTGCTTCAGAATCAGGGGATTCCTTATAGATTGAATCTATAGTCGTACAGCAAGGTAGAATGGCAAGTCAGCAATGCTTCGCTTTCTTGAAGATCTCAAAGACTTCTGTGCAACATTTAATAACATATCACAAACTTCTTCATCTTTATCACCAACCTGGCATCAAGATAGGCTCAGAAAAAGACAGGATAAGGTCCACATAGACACACACACCACAAATCTACATGCACTGAGCTTTGTACAGTTTTTCTTCACCGGGCTCTCCCTATGTGACCTTTTAAACTTTTAGGTGTTCTTTAAGGCTGGCAAATACAGTGGGGAAAAAAAGTATTTAGTCAGCCACCAATTGTACAAGTTCTCCCACTTAAAAAGACGAGAGAGGCCTGTAATTGTCATCATAGGTATGAGAGACAAAATAAGAAAACAAATCCAGAAAATCACATTGTCTGATCTTTTAAGAATTTATTTGCAAATTATGGTGGAAAATAAGTATTTGGTCACCTACAAACAAGCAAGATTTCTGGCTCTCACAGACCTGTAACTTCTTCTTTAAGAGGCTCCTCTGTCCTCCACTCATTACCTGTAGTAATGGCACCTGTTTGACATTGTTATCAGTATAAAAGACACCTGTGCACAACCTCAAACAGTCACACTCCAAACTCCACTATGGTGAAGACCAAAGAGCTGTGGAAGGACACCAGAAACAAAATTGTAGACCTGTACCAGGCTGAGAAGACTGAATCTGCAATAGGCAAGCAGCTTGGTGTGAAGAAATCAACTGTGGGAGCAATAATTAGAAAATGGAAGACATACAAGACCACTGATAATCTCCCTCGATCAGGGGCTCCACGCAAGATCTCACCCCGTGGGGTCAAAATGATCATAAGAACGGTGAGCAAAAATCCCAGAAACACGCAGGGGGACCTAGTGAATGACCTGCAGAAAGCTGGGACTAACATAACAAAGGCTACCGTCAGTAACACACTACACCACCAGGGACTCAAATCCTGCAGTGCCAGACGTGTCCCCCCTGCCAGTACATATCCGGGCCCGTCTGAAGTTTGCTAGAGAGCATTTGGATGTTCCAGAAGAGTATTGGGAGAATGTCATATGGTCATAGAACTGTTTGGTAGAAACACAACTCGTCGTGTTTGGAGGAGAGTGAATGCTGAGTTGCATCCAAAGAACACCATACCTACTGTGAAGCATGGGGGTGGCAGCATCATGCTTTGGGGCTGTTTCTCTGCAGAGGGACCAGGACAACTGATCCGTGTACATGAAAGAATGAATGGGGCCATGTATCGTGAGATTTTGATTGCAAACCTCATTCCATCAGCAAAGGCATTGAAGATGAAACGTGGCTGGGTCTTTCAGCATGACAATGATCCCAAGCACAGGCCAGGGCAACGAAGGAGTGGCTTCGTAAGAAGCATTTCAAGGTCCTGGAGAGGCCTAGCCAGTCTCCAGATCTCAACCCCATAGAAACCCTTTGGAGGGAGTTGAAAGTCCGTGTTGCCCAGCAACAGCCCCAAAACATCACTGCTCTAGAGCAGATCTGCAACATACCAGCAACAGTGTGTGCCAACCTAGTGAAGAATTACAGAAAACGTTTGATCTCTGTCATTGCCAACAAAGGATATATAACAAAGTATTGAGATGAACTTTTGTTATTGACCAAATACTTATTTTCCACCATAATTTGCAAATAAATTCTTTAAAAATCAGACAATGTGATTTTCTGGATTTGTTTTCTCATTTTGTCTCTCATAGTTGAGGTCTACCTATGATGACAATTACAGGCCGGCCTCATCTTTTTAAGTGGGAGAACTTGCACAATTGGTGGCTGACTAAATACTTTTTTTTCCCCACTGTATATGGAAATACTGATAGAAATGTTTGAGAATATAGCCTACTATCAATGTATTTTTTATACATGAATGCAAAAGGGCAAATTCTTTCAAATGCAAGATTCTAAGCAACTATGAAATGTTCCTTTATGTGTCATATCTCTTACTACATTACTTTCTCATCAGCTATTATTACATTGTAGCAATCTTCCTGCAGACCTGAATATATAACAATTATTCCAATCAATTTTAGATCCCCATTGTTGTAACTGCGAAAACACAAATTCTAAATATTATCACTGATGTGCTGCAGAATATCTAATATGACATACCATTCATTAAAACTGAGCTGGGTGTAAAAAAAAAAAAAATACTTCGAGCTGTTATTTTGTGCCAAGCTCAAAAAGAAGAGAATGCTGACAATTTCTTCACATTAAATGCATCATGAATGTTGACAGTCAGAAAGATTAATTCTGGTAAACAAATTGTTCACAATTTGTAACAAAGGGTGCGGCATGTAGCCTAGATAAGTAACAGCAGCCATTTCAGCTACTACCCAAAGAGGCTGCAGTGAACAAAACAACTTTCTGCAGGTTTCTAAATAGATATGTCGACATAATTGTACTGATAAAGCAAGGTATATTACAATCTGCATAGAAATTCAGAAAAAAGTTCCCACAGAGAATCATAGTCAACAACTTTACCTTTGGAAGTAAAAATATATTAATACACTTATTAAAATTCAGTGTTAATTTTGAAAATAAATCTGCTAGCAAATAGCGTTCTAGTGTAACCAGATGCTGAAAGTAAGGGTATGTTCACACAGAGTTTTTGCAGGCTGATTTTGAGGTGGAATCCGCCTCAAAATCCGCCTAAAAAAATGCCTCCCATTCATTTCAATGGGACTCAATGGGAGTTTTTTTTCCTCTAGCTGATTTTTTTCAGCTAGAAGGGAAAAAAAAAGCAGCATGGCCTATCTTCAGGCGGATTCTGCCTTGAAAAACACATTGAAATCAATGGGAGACGAAAAAACACAAAGCGTTTTTTTCTGGTTTTTTGTTAAGTTTTTTTATGCGTTTTTTGCAAAAACTGCATCAAAAACCGCAAGTGTTTTTTTTTTTTTTTTTTTTTTAAAGAGAAGTTTCCAGGTTAATACAGTGTGCTGGAGCAAAAACAGTGACAAAAACCACAACGAAAAAGGCGATAAAAACTGCATTATGTAAAAAAACGAATCAAAAAACCATTTTCTAATTCCTGAAGAAAATTTTTTCAGCCTGCAAAAAACTCTGTGTGAACATACCCGAAGATGGTAGCCAGGAACTGAGAGTATTAGAATTACCCTAAATGTGGAAGTTGTAGGACTTCATAGTCGTGCTGCAAATCCGGCACTATCTAGTTGTGTCCAGTGGTTGCTATTGACAACAGACACTTAGCCATGAAGAAATTTCTTCTTGAACACAGTTTTCAAAATACAACTGTGAATAACAATGCTTAGCCATTTTCTCACAACAGTCCTTCACTCAATGCCCTTTATTTTTATCAATATATATTATATTTAGTGAGGTTTTTTTACAGAGTTCACCGTTTTTGTAAAAAAAAACACAAGCATTTTTTTTCTGCCTCCCATTTATTTCAATGGGAAGAATCCGCTTGAAGATAGGTCATGACCCTTTTATTTTTCTTCTAGATGAAAATATCAGCTAAAGGAAAGAAATCTGCCTGACTCATCAAAATAAATTGGGAGGCATTTTTTGAGGAAGAAGCCAGAATGAAACACCAGAAGCCCAGGAGAGGTGAGACATAGCTGTTTGTTACTTAGGGTGAACCTAAATGTCGGAAAACTGGATAGGGGAAGGTTTGCTACGCATTGCTTAAACGTGAATGGGGTTTTAAAGCAATGCGCGGGTGTGTTCTTGCACCCTCTGCGTCGCAAACCTTCCCCTATCCAGTGCCTATACAATTTTCCGAAATTTAGGTCGGATTTGCAGCGGCGGAGTGCCGCCGCAAGTGTGAACCCACCCTTACTAGGCCTCCACTTATTATACTCAGGGGTCTGAGTTTTGGACTCCTGCTGACCAACTGTTTGAAGGTACTGTGGTGCTTTTGTGAGAGCTGTGACTCCTTTGGTATTTACATTGAACAGTATCTGTTTTATACTCGCCATGAATTGTTATTACAGCCTCTAATAATAGTGCACAGCTGCTATAAAACAGATAGCGTGTGATGTGAAAAGTGAAGGAGCCCGACACAATATAATATGCTTCACAGTGGTTGGTTTGGCCCTCCGGTTCAGTGCTATTATTACACTCTGGGGTCTCCACTTATACTACCTTGCCGCACCTCTCCTGGACATCCTCGCTCTGTCTAGCTCTTTTCATCATCTTCCTTGGTACTCTTCTGCTTGCAATTGAGGTGATGCGCCCCATATGTCACTGCTGGGGCCAGCACATCCCATGTCCAATCACAGGCTCCAGCAGTGACGTCTGGGGTGTGTATCCTCATTCTTAGGCTGGAAGAGTCCAGGAGAGGTAGTTGAGGACTATTAGAAGACAGGGAGAGGTGAGTATAAGTATTTCTTATTTTTAATCACCTCCATTAACACTATGTATAGACAAACCAGGCTTAATCTGACCGTTATCATGGTGGTCCGGGGCCCTGGCCATCTCCAGCTGGCCACGGGCCCTGCAACCCTTCAGGCCTGGTTGCATCTCCCGTGACCACGATCGTTTCACCCATGCTATTGTCTACTGTAGGTACCAGACAAATATGACTTGCTGCTACTGCTATTTGCAGGATGGCTACCACTCACTTTTTTAGTGGCAAAATTGGATAACTTTGCATGGGTTTTTCCTTCTCCTATATTACCCTGTCCTTTTCCACCCAGGCTTTTACCTTTTTTTTTTTTTAATTATTATTATTATTTGCAACAAAAACTCTATTGTAGGGATACTACGAAAGTGTACTTAACTTCACAGGGTTTTTTGGCATTTGACAAAAATAAAACACTTAGGCTGCATCGCACAAACGTAGGAGGTAGTGGCAAATGCCCATGCTTCTGGCCGTATACAATTGTAAAACGGTATGCATAGCTTTATACAGATACATATGTAAATAACTAGGAATATGGTTACATTCTGAACAGTATAATTGCTTCTATTTTAGACATTAGACACCCTTCTTTATGCCTTTAATATAGTATATTTTATATTTAACGTATACGTTTATATAATCCCATGAAGTAGAGCAAAGAGGCCATCCATTGATGGAAAAAGTCTGTCCTGTAAGCACCGTATTTTCACAGACTAAATGGTTATGGTTTAGTTACCCATGTGATACAAGGTTGCAACACTAGAATCATCATAATTGTTAAGCGAAGAAGGGGCATCTAATTTATTTCATGAAGCTGGACGAGCTCTATAAGTAAAGAAAATTTTAGAGTCCCAAATATAACTTGAGAATATCGCTAAAGAGTATTTACCAGTAATATGCTTGACATTGAAAAGGCTCAGTTACTAAACCCAACAAGAAGAGTCAATCTGCAGAGCAGAGGTTAACTTCTCCTGCACAAATGTTGATAACCAGAGCCTGTAACTGTGCTGGGTAAACCTTTCCATTAAATATACAACCTTCTCCAGGGACTGTCAAATAGAAGTAAAGCTTAAAAACTGCGAGAACAAATTGTCAAAGAAAAAAATGTAATAAAAGCAAGGACCTGTAGAAAATGTTAATCACTGCAGGTAGGCAAAACCAGGCATTTTCTGTCTTTTGGCCTTTGTGAACTTTCTTCCGCTAAGGATAAGGTCCCCTGCTTTTTCATATAAATATAGTTTAAGCTCATCCATAGAGGAAAATGATTCCTTTCATCTACCACTGAGAGGATTGAAAAAGGTCATACCTCAAGGGACCATAAACTGATAGAGTTCTCCAGTGCCAAAAGGTCATAGAATAGCAGTAAAGAGTGCATACATGGGAACAAAACTCTAAAGAACTTGTTTTCTTCATTCGGTCTTGAGAATTTAAACATTTTGTATCATCGATGGTCTGTTTTGTTACTGACATATTTGACCTTACTTAATATTGTATATGTATTATTCTTCCCAGATGGCTTTAAGGAAGACTGGAACATAATATTAAATCACAGGGATTGTGAAGCATACATCCAATATACTATACATCCCATTCTTTTGTTCAAATGTTATCATGAACATTTAGATTTATACAAAATTGTAAGTTTAAGAAACAATGAATTTCACTGGAATTTTGTATTATTTGTTACAAAATTACCAATATTTTGAGTGACCCATGACACAAATATATGTGCTCCTTTTACTTGTCCTCTTGGTTGGACATGTCCAGATAGGAATGTCACAAGTTTACTACTTTTTTTTTTCTCAAAGGAACATGAACTGATAAGTTAACTCGAAGGGATTAACTAACATATTTGTGTCTATGCACGGCCACTCTGTTGGAAGTGGGAGGGATGGTGTGAATTGCAAACTCTCAAGGCCTTTGTTCACATACTGTGCTAATGTGCTGAATTGGTTTTGGTTTAATGAAAAATTGCCTTTGTTTACTAATTTGCTGACCAGTTAAAGTCTACTTGCAATTATAAAAAGAGCATCTTTGGAAGGATCTGAAACATGCCGTCTGGAAAAGGCACCCTTCAAATCCGAGACAACTGGAGCAGTTTGCTCATGAGGAGTGGGCCAAAATACCTGTTAGCAGGCTGCAGCAAAAAAGTGCTGCGGGAAAAACCGTGACGGAAATGCAACATGGTTTTTCCTGCAACGTTTTTTCACAGAATGTCCGCAGAGGTTTTCTCTGTGGACTTTCGGCTTCAATTTACCTTTAGGAAAACCACCGGGGTTTCCGTAGGTATGACTGACATGTTGCAATTTCAAAAACTGCAATGGTTTTGGAAAGCACAGTGTCTTCAGTGTGTGGATGGGGTTCGCTAGAAAAACGCCACGTTTTTTTCTGCAGCGTTTCTTCCGCTGCCAAATCGCTTCATTTACGCCACATGGGATCCCGGCCTCCCACTATCGCTCGGAGAGACAGTATCGCTGGGAGATCAATCACTGGGGGAATTAAAAGTCCCCTGCATGCTTCCTGTGAATGAAGATCTAATGCGCTTGAGTGACTGGCTCTCTAGTATCTGCTAGTAAAGCTTGCCGTCCAGGCAGCCTCATAGCAGTGAATGGAATGTTGGTCGCATTATTGGCATATTATTCACAGGTAAGATGCAAGGGAACTGTTAGGTATGCACTTAGACTTCTAACACAACTTACACTCAATGTACAAAGTATTGTACCGTTCATAAAACTTTACTTACAGGGATAACCGAGAACTGTCAACTACTTACATCGTTTGATTTCAACAGATCATACCATAGATTAACAAACCTCAACTAGTGCAAACTTCTCCTGGTTCAGGACAATCTGAGGTCATAACATGAGGTTATGGTCTCTAAATCTTGGGTCATCCATAGTTTTCAGTTAATTTGTACAGAAAATATAGGAGACTGGTAACCCTGAAATGGGTTTCAAAGTGGAAACTGTGACATGGAAACTTCTGTTCAATATGTCTACAGAATATTGCAGAGCAGAAGGTGAGCCAATTCACGTAGTTTTGTGTGAAAACAATCATTCTAACTTATCCATAGAAATCTCTATGTTCAGAAGTAGGCGGTCCTATCAGTGACTGACAACCTCCCCTCTATGACTGTGCATTCAGAGATAGCTGTCAATCAATGATAGGACCGCCTCCTTTCTTCTCTACATAACAAGAGCCTCCCCTGCTCTATCTACAGGCTGATCAGCATATTCCATGCTAAGGCTCCCTTTAACTAGTACTAGATATCCGATTGGATTTTTATTTGGCCATTTTAGTTGTTCTTTAACTATTTCTGCATTCATCATTGTCACGCTGAAAGAACTTTTTCCCCAAGCCTTATTGATTTTTAGCAAACTGTAGCATAACATTGCAAAAGTAAAGTGAAGAATAAAGTGGGCAGGGTTAAGAATTTAAAATGCATAACAAAAAGGAAAATAACTAATGAAAAGTCTACAATTTTTAGCTATTTTCTACTTGCCTATTATTTCTATCCTGCTAGTGTAGAGAAATCCCAATTGTGTCATTCCTGGAAGAAAATTTAAAGAGTTGTGGGGTTTTACCTTTGTAAAATGGTTAAGCTCATCTCTCCCAGTAGGAGTTCATTAATAATACCAGTGCATATTACTAATGGTTCAATTAGTGCGGAGCAATCATCAGGCATTATTGGATCAGAGGCGGTTTGGGTGATCCATGTTGTGTAGTCATGGTAATTAATTTATTCCTATCTGTCTACTAGCAGACTCTTCATCATGCCAGAGTGCATTGACTACTCTTCTGGGAATCACATCTTTGCACTTGTCACTGTCAATGAATACTACACAGAGGCTGCCTATTGCAAAATCTCTACTAATATTAGTGACACTCCTATAGTTTTGTAATTATAAGGACTCGCTTGTTTTAGGCCTTAAGGACTAAGCAATATTTTTATTTAATCTTCACATTTCAATAGTTATATTTTTTTTTCATTCAGTGTAGCTGTATGAGGGCTTGTTTTTGCAAAACAGTGGTATTTTTATATAATTTCAAGATTAGCTTTTATTTTTTTTAGGTGAGACATGCAAAAAGACTCTATGAAGAAGAAGCTATGATGCTGATGCTTTTTGAATTTTTTTTCTTTTAGCTGTTAAAGGTGCAATAAAATGAAAATACATTTGATACTAAATGTGTGTGTGTGTGTGTTTGTGTACATGTGGACAAAATTGTTGGTACCCCTCGTTTAATGAAAGAAAAACCCACAATGGTCACAGAAATAACTTAAAAAAGCCAGACTGGAATTTGCCAAACTACATGTTGGCAAGCCACAAAGCTTCTGGGAGAATGTCCTATGGACAGATGAGACAAAATTTGGAAATTTATATATATATATATATATATATATATATATATATATTATAATATATATTATTTTATTATTATTATTATTATTATTATTATTATTATTATATATATAAAATATATATATATATACACACATGGACAAAATTGTTGGTACCCCTCGTTTAATGAAAGAAAAACCCACAGTGGTCACAGAAATAACTTGAATCTGACAAAAGTAATAATATATAAAAATTCTATGGAAATAAACAAATGAAAGTCAGACATTGCTTTTCAACCATGCTTCAACAGAATTTTAAAAAAAAAGAAAACTCATGAAACAGGCCTGGTCAGAAATGATGGTACCCTTAACTTAATATTTTGTTGCACAACCTTTTGAGGCAATCACTGCAATCAAACGATTCCTGTAACTGTCAATGAGACTTCTGCACCTCTCAACGGGTATTTTGGCCACTCCTCATGAGCAAACTGTTCCATTTGCCTCGGGTTTGAAGGGTGCCTTTTCCAGACGGCATGTTTCAGCTCCTTCTAAAGATGCTCAATAGGATTTAGATCAGGGCTCATAGAAGGCCACTTCAGAATAGTTCAATGTTTTCCTCTTAGCCATTCTTGGGTGTTTTTAGCTGTGTGTTTTGGGTCATTTTCCTGTTGCAAGACCTATGACCTGCGACTGAGACCAATCTTTCTGACACTGGGCGGCACATTTCTCTCTAGAGTCCCTTGAGAGTCTTGAGATTTCATTATACCCTGCATAGATTCAAGACACCCTGTGCCAGATGAAGCAAAGCAGCCCCAGAACATAACAGAGCCTCCTTCTTGTTTCACAGCAGGGACAGTGTTCTTTTCAAGATATGCTTCATTTTTCTGATGTGCCTTGCCAAAAATTTCAATTTTTGTCTCATCTGTCCATAGGACATTCTCCCAGAAGCTTTGTGGCTTGTCAACATGTAGTTTGGCAAATTACTTTTGTCAGATTCAAGTTATTTCTGTGACCATTGTGGGTTTTTCTTTCATTAAACGAGGAGCACCAACAATTTTGTCCGTGTGTACGTGCGTGTATGTGTGTGTGTATATATATATATATATATATATATATATATACTTTTTAGTACTTTAGCTCAATAAAACATGTTTTAAGAAAAACAGAGGGATTAATGTGTTGCTGTATATTGTGTAGTGGCCTACTGCATTTCTGCTGCTCAACTTCGATTTAATGTAATGAGAATAAAGCTGTAAATGTGTGGCACAGCCAGTATACTTTGTATGGAGCTGTCTGCTTCCAGCTCAGTACACTGTGCAGATCTGGTGGCCAAGCCAGCTAACTGGTGGGGGTGCCAGGCTTTGGACCCACATTGATCTGCTATTACTGATCTATACTAAGGATAAGCCAGCATTATTTATTTTTTGGCAGCCCCATTAATAGAACTGTAGTCCTTTTCTTATTAATCTCATCCACTGACAGTATGACAGCAAACACTGACAGCATGAAAACAACTGTGATGCACAGAGTTCAGCAAGATAATTAAAATAAAAAATAACTATTTCTGGTGTCATCATCTTAAGAACATTAAACAACATTTTAGTATTTCTCTCTATTTTCTATCAGAAAACACCTTTACAGTTATACATACGCATATCAAGAAGTGATTCAAATTTTTTAATGGAGTTTTTAGCCCTTGTTCTTGTAGGGTTTCCATTATTTATGGAAGACAAAATATATTTCTAAATACATTTATCATAGTTCTAAATTATGAGACAAAAGGGCCTTCACATGAAGTGACTTGCACGTCCTCTCCTGGTATGTATGTGTATTACAGCTCTATGCTGAAACAAAATACAGTATGTATTGTCAAGGATAGAATGCCATTATGTCATTAGCCACACTGAGACTGGCATTAGCCAAACTGAACTTACCACATGCAGTTTTGATACAGTTTTTGCTGCATTTTATGATGCTGCTTTTTGAACCAAAATCAGGAGTGGATCCTAAATAGAAAAGAATAATTCTTTTTGGAATGAATCATAGCTTTACCTATAAATACTGCATCTAAACTGTACAGTATGCCCAAATCCAGCACAAAATTCCAATCTACCAAGTTCTCAGCCAATAGTTATTCAACATTCCTGCAGTATCAAACTGTGCACTTGTATTCCAGCAGGTAAAATATTTACACTACAGAGCCTATAGTAAATATATTAAAGGGATTGTCCGGGAATTACAGGTTTTGGCAAGGAGGCCGGGGAAGGTGAAAAATTAAAGAAAAAAACCATACTCTCCCGGCCCTCGTGCTCCGGTGTGTCCCACTGCGGTCTGGTTTAGCGGCACCCTGGGGCTTGTTCCAGCAGAAGTCCTTCCTTAACGTAACCATTGAGGCCAATTAGCGAACTAAGGAAAGGAATCGGGACGTCACTCACATATGTCACCTCTGACATAATGGCCTATGGGTCCTTTGAAAGGATAAGTACATTTTACATTATTGACTCAACTGTTTTACCCTTCTGTGCCTCAATTAAATTCCACTTCTATATTTATTGACCACTAACAGTTTTGAGACATCTGAACAATTTTGTTCCTCTGTACTGACTCTGATTACTCTTGTGACTGTTTTATTTTATCTCTTCAGTTTTTTCTTTTCTTTTTACAAATTTTTATGTAAACAAGACTATGTTTTGCTACTAGGATCACTCAGTTCATGCACACTGAATTCCTTGGGCCACCTTAGCACTCAAATCAAATGCATCTTAGATAAAGATTCAATTAGGTCATAGCGTTTTCCTGCACTCTAGACAGATGTATTCAATCTTAAAGGGAGTCTGTTAGCAGAACAATTGGTATCAAGCTAATGAAAGTACCCTGTAGGGCTACTTCAAACACTTTCCAAAGATGCCTTTCGTATTCTGCATTGCTGCTCCATTTCTATGAAATTCAGTGTTTTATTCTTATATAAATTAGCTGAAAAGGGCTTTAGGGGGGTTTCTTCTCCTGCAGGGGCTTTATTCTCTGCTATAGATAACTGCTCATAACTGCTACCCAGCTCCTTCCCCCATTGCGAAAGTGACATCTTCCACTTTGTCACTCTTTGTTTGCAGTTAGGGTCAGTTATGTAAAGTAGAGAGGAAAGCCCTTTCAGGAGAAGGGCAGCAAGTATAAGATTGCTGATATAGAACATCCGCTAAATCCCACTCATTAATCTCAATTCTATGTAATATAGCTTAAGCCTGTTGTCTCTTCTACCTCCTGTTGGCAATAGATTTCTTCCAGTTTGATCTTTCAAGAAGGATGGAGGTGAAAGGATTGTAAAGCTGTATAACATATAGGAGACTATGCATATAGCACACACAGGCAGTGTAAGTTAGGGGAGTTTAATATCCCTGCATCTAAACAGTGTAGGGAATCACCAACCACTGTTGTGTCCACTCTTATCTGATCTCAGGTTTGGTTAAAGATTCCATTTTGTCTTAAAACTAATTCATCATACTATCACAACATGCTAACAAAAACCTTGATAGCCCTTCCCCAATGGGTGGTCAAACTTACTGATAACCTGCCATAAAACCCTGTTGTGTTTAGAAAATCTGCATATTTAATACACAGATATAGACATGTCCAGCCATGATGCTAAGGGATGCCACGTAGTTCACAGGGGTAACCACATACAGATGTAATAACTTTGACTTGACATTTTCAATGGATTCATCATCACACTGCAGCAATTTATAAGATCCAAGTTCAAGGGGTTTTCCCATTTTAAAGATTCACTTGCTCTCCCATCTTCTCTCCCCCTAACAGAGTTGCTGATCAGCACTGTTATAGCCTTTATCAAGGTTCAGCAAATGAAAGCAGTGAGAGAAAGAGACAGAGATGAACTTATAGGTGGTCTGTAACCTAGAAAACAAGCTGTAAAAAGTGAGGATCATAATGAGCAGTATCTGACAAATGGAATAAGATAAATAAAGCAATGTATTATATAAAACACACTTCTGTTAGCTTAAGCTACAAGCATGGATATGATTCTAGAGATGGGAATAGTCCTTTTTATGTTTTCCCATTTCATATCAAGTTAAAATTTGCTACATCTGAAGCAGAGACTAACCTCCTTTTATACACAGTATGGCAAGCTTTGGACTGGTAGTCAGACTGGGTTTACATGACGCAGCTGCCAATAATGAAAGAGAGAGAAATATATGGATGTAACTAATCTGGGAGGAAACCAATTACACTGCTATAATTTCCTGATGAGTTAGCATTATATATCAAAAAAAAAAAAAATTCTACTTTAAATTCCCATCTAATGTATATACTATACATAATTTGCAATAAATTATGCTTTACATTATACAAGTCTACAGGCCCAGAATGAGATACAAATCAGGAAAAGAGAATATGTTCCACACAGGTGTACATGTAACAATATGTTATCATGTTATACCATACATGTGTAAGAGAACATATACCGTGTTACAAATAATACACCGCTTGCTTTCAATCTGTATCTCTGAAGCTCTGCTGCCACCATTGGACAATTTTCCTGTAAGGAAATTACTATTCCACTGGCTGTTTTTATGTGCAATATGAAGTGTATAACTATTTGTCAGTAATCCCCATGCTTAAAAAGGAAGAGGCTTAATTAAACATTGGGGAAACAAATGGTTCAGAGGACTGGCAGCAGGCTATCCCTGTAAGGTCATTGATTCAAGCCCTTGCAATTCGCACAGTGATTTAAATTCATCTGATAGCTGCTATGAGGCCAATGCAAAATGAGCTCCTGGTCTCAGTCCAGTTACCAATGTTCAGAAGCCCATATCACTCGTCTTCATTATTACTTGGCTGCTTGTCGATCAAAGAAGAACAAGCAGCCTGAAGAATATTACAACCTGTTCCACTATTCATAATGGTTCAGTATTAAACAGGCTTGTGAGTGTTTTAATGTAATATTCAGTATGTATTCAGAACCATTGCTTCCTTGTTACCTGTCATGCTGTTTTTAAACTGTTCATAAGACTTTAAGTAATACAATGCTAATTACCTGCGCTAGGCAGCGTTTGCCTTGAGTAATCTCTAGAAAATCTCAAGCAGAAAGGTATGGTTAAAAGCCATGTAAAATGTTGGTTTATTATTAAAATAGTTCGCCTTTTTCTTTAAAATGTTTTTAGTGGCAATACTAAAGCAGCTACAAAAAAATCCACCTTTTTACAGCTTTATACTGACATCTTCAAAGCAAAGTTAATTGTTAAATGTCAGTGAGGAAAGATTTCTGCTAAGTGAGAGGGTGAAGATGAAAGGTTTATAGAGAAAGCATCACTAAAGGTTGCCTGCCACGTCAAGAACATGGCTTCCGATCTGCAGGAAGAACCGAGCAGACTGCTATATGGTTTTGTGGGAAAAGATGCATTATAACTTGTAGTTTTATTTAAGTACACTCACATTGTAGAAAAAAATAAACAAGGGATATATCAAGCCCGTCATTTTCCATGCCATTCTTGAAAATGTCACCCCCCCTCCCCCAGTTTTTGCTACTACTTTATGATGAGGTGCATGCCTTGTCATAAATCGGGCACATCCTCCAAGGCTTGTGCACTGAAGCAGATATCTGCAAGACCTCCTTGTCAGTGTATATTTCTGGCATCATTTACGACATAAAACCAATGTAAGTAATGGTTAATTTGACTGGGTCGTTGTCCCAGTCCCCCCTAAAACAACTCTTTGGGTAAAGTGTTATGCAGAGCACAGAACTTACAAAGTCACAATGGCCTGCAAGTCAGTTTTTTGGCACTCAAGCCATAATAAATAAGCCCCACAGACACATCCCGGCATTTTACATTGATTTAAGCTTCTCCAAATGTACAAAAATAAACTCAAGATTCTTAGTAAGCCTCCTAGCCATTTAATGGTGACCTCTGTATAGTGGATCTCTATGGTTTTGTGTGTGGCACTGCACAGCCACAGTCACACACCTATGTATAATACTGGTATATACAGCCCATGTCATATTTTCTTAAATGTGATGTATGGAAAACAATGGATGCAAACTCCTCGTTTTAGGCTAAGGCCCCATGTAAAAAAAAAGCCCTGTGGGAAAAACCGCAGCTGAAACGCAGCGACGTTTTTCCCACAGCGCTTTTCACAGAAAGTCTGAGGTTTCCTCTACTGACTTTCTGCTTCAATTATACCTATAGGGAAACTGCTGGTGTTTCCGTTGATATAGTTGACATGCTGCGATTTCTAAAATTTTTCCGCAAAATGGGGATGGGATTCAATAGAATCCCATATCCACTTTGCTGTGACTGTAAAATGCCATGTGGGGCCCCACTCGGCCTTAACCCCTTTTTGAATATACTTCATCAATTCCTTACAGTTTTTTAGATCTTTCCTTGCTGTCATTCATTCTGCTTACTTCTAGTGGTTAAAAATTAGTCCATGGTCATGTGATGAACACACAGGTGCCGCAGCACAGTAGACATCTGCTTGGTAACAAGTTGTGCACCTGTGTGTCCATAAAATGACCATGGACTTTTATATCACATGACCACAGACTGATATTTATCCACTAGCAATATGCAGAAAGAAGCAGAGCAAGCAGAGATCTAGAAAACTGTGAGGAATTAATACAGAAAGTATATTGGAAAATTGTAGAACTTTTTATTTTACAAACTATAGCATTTGTCTCTTAATATTGGTCGGTAAGTGGCCAACCCCTTTCACATTCAGCGACTTCCTTCCTTCCCCTGTCATCCAAACTTTTTTTTTATTTTTCTTTCGACATAGCTATGTGATTGCTTCTGACTCCTGCAGCTAGTCCTGGACCTCAGCTGTGCAACACAGTAACACCACAAGCGTAGCTCTTGTGCCCGCAGCATTACAATGCCGTAGTATTTTGGCGCTGCCGCTAACTACAGCACAGAGTGAAAAGGGGTTAAACATACACTGTACTGTCACTTGCTTTTAAAATTTAAAATGCCCCAAAAATGTCCTTTCTTTAGGGGAAAGGTGCCAAAATTATCCAGTTTTGATGATTTGTAAGTGCAACAGGTAATGAATCAGGCATTACCTCAATTACGATTAATGGCGATTATTTAGGTCATGTCCTTTTTATGCCACACCTCCTTTACAGTATGATTAAGTGTTGGGTGAACCCCGGGAGGTTCACTCGGCGGTTTCATTCGAACCAAACATGGCTAAACCGAAACTGCTGCTATTATACTGTGGGGTCTCTCTTGACATTTCAAGAAAAATTTGGGACACACTATCGGTATACCTACTGCCTAGCTTGCCAGTTGAAAAAGCTGGACTATCGGCCAAAAGTCATTGTTTCTGTGATTTGCTACATGCAGTTATCATTCACCGTATGCAACACTGCCACTCAATTTGGGGCAGGGACAGACATATAGCCTGTGCAGCTGCACGGGGGCCTAGAACAGAAGGGGGCTCAAATACACTATAGCACTACTTAAGGTAATAAGTCCCAAAAGGGCCCTGAGCAGTGCAGTATAGCCATAAACAATCCTTGCATACTGGGTTCACACTACCATTTTTTAATGTCCGTTGCTCTCATCCCTCACAAGATCATCTATCATCATTATTATTATTATTTACTATCATTAAAGTCCATTGCTTTCATCCTATGCTGGATGAAAGCAACAGACTGTAAGAACGGTACTGTGAACATACCTTTATTAAGAAACTTATCTTAAGTTTTTATTTCTCTGTTTGAGGATAACCTGATGCCATGACAAAGCCAGTGGGTGTATATTGCATTATATCATCAGCAAAATGCAATGCTAATAAGAGGAGAAATTAAGTAGGATCTTTATTGGAGTATTCCCACCTATTCCCCCTGATCACATGTGCTCCAGCAGAACTAGCACAGCTGTATGGTGACTGGTAAAGTACAGCAAGCTCAGCCCCATTCTTTTGCACATAGCAGACATACATGTGATTCTGTGACGGTTTTATATATGCCACATTTAATATGACATCTGCGCCTGTTAATAAATTTGGCACAAATCCCTCCAACTATCTCCTTCACTGAGACTGGCACAAAATATACTTTATCTTAGTAAATATGGATTTCTGTCTTTGTGGTCTTTTCTGAGTGGGGCCCCTTCCAAGTTAGTCTGTTTCCTATTTTTATACAAGACTCCCTGTCTCTCCTGTGCTCAGTTGCTTTTGTGGACTGTTCAGTCTTTTTTCAGGTAATATGTTGTGAATAGATGTGAGGACACAAAAAAAAATGTGATTGCCCTCCCATGAGGGAGGCTGAACCCCATAACACTTGTAACGTAACCTGGGACAGGAGTTGACATTATATAACATCTTATTCCACAGTCACTGTCCTATATAGGGCTCGCAATCTATATTCCCTACTAGTATGTCTTTGGGAGGAAACCCACACAAACACAGGGAGAACATACAAACTCCTTACAGATGTCATCCTTGGCAGGATTCAAACCCAGCACTCCAGCGTTGCAGTGCTAACCACTGCACCACCGTGGTATCATAATGGCTAGTGATATAATAATAGTCCTTTAATAGTCCCACAAAGGGGAAATTCAGTATATGAGAGATCTGCTCACTGTATATAGTGCCCCCTATAGTCCCCTGTCCTGCAGTAGCTGCCACCATATTATATATAGCTGATGATACACTTTATTACTGTATATGCAGATATTGGAATATACTGGAATATTGAATGATAGCCATTACTATCATCATGGTCACTATCTAAGGATTAATTCACACACAAGACAAAAACCACAAACACAATATAGATATGTTTAAATGTTTTTTTTTTGTTTATTGAATAGGCAACATTGTAATGAAAATATTACTGGCCCTTTAAATAAAAGGTCACAGTGACCCTCCGGTCAGGCCTGGTGGAGAGCACAGAACTCACTGCAGCCATTCAGACCTGAGATGAGAGTCACCCGGTCCAATGATCCAGAGGAAGGCGAAACAACCCCCCAGAGTGTTATACCTCAGGGGGGCAAAAATTCCTTCCTGACCCCAGATATGGCAATCGGATATCTCCCTGGATCATATCTCGCCTGCTGCCTACTGCTGTATGTATGTATGTATCTGTAAGGAAAAAGACACTCACAATAAAATAAGGACTCCCCCCACACATCCCTCATTGACCATTTTTTAATAAGGTTGGGATAGGCTGGTCTCCTGACGTAATCCAGCAAATCTGAAGAACTGTAAAATAACCGAAACATGTAGGATATAAATAAAGCTGTCCATAAACATGAGAGAGCTGAAATCTGAATAAGAGACAAACATTGAACATGCACACGGTTGGGCTCTCTGTCATTCGGGTCCCATGGTGGATATAAATGATGGAGAGCAAGGCGCAAGTGTGAACCTAACCTTAGCGGTGCATACAGGGCGGGCCAAAAGAGTGGCCACCCCCCCAATTCTCCCAAAAAAAAAACAAATTTTCTAAAAAAAAAAAATAAAAAAAAAATTTTTTTTAAAAAAAAAATATAAATATTTTTTTTAAAAAAAAAAAAAAAAAAAAGGGGGGTGAATGAAAAAAAGTCAAAATCATTGATCATTTTACACAAAACTCCAAAAATGGGCCAGACAAAAATATTGGCACCCTCAGCCTAATACTTGGTAGCACAACCTTTAGACAAAATAACTGTGAACAACCGCTTCCGGTAACCATCAATGAGTTTCTTACAATGCTCTGCTGGAATTTTAGACCATTCTTCTTTGGCAAATTTCTCCAGGTCCCTGAGATTTGAAGGGTGCCTTCTCCAAACTGCCATTTTGAGATCTCTCCACAGGTGTTCTATGGGATTCAGGTCTGGACTCATTGCTGGCCACTTTAGAAGTCTCCAGTGCTTTCTCTCAAACCATTTTCTAGTGCTTTTTGAAGTGTGTTTTGGGTCATTGTCCTGCTGGAAGACCCATGACCTCTGAGGGAGACCCAGCTTTCTCACACTGGGCCCTACATTATGCTGCAAAATTTGTTGGTAGTCTTCAGACTTCATAATGCCATGCACATGGTCAAGCAGTCCAGTGCCAGAGGTAGCAAAGCAACCCCAAAACATCAGGGAACCTCCGCCATGTTTGACTGTTGGGACCGTGTTCTTTTCTTTGAAGGCCTCTTTTTTTTCCTGTAAACTCTATGTTGATGCCTTTTCCCAAAAAGCTCTACTTTTGTCTCATCTGACCAGAGAACATTCTTCCAAAAAGTTTTTGGCTTTCTCAGGTAAGTTTTGGCAAACTCCAGCCTGCCTTTTTTATGTCTCTGGGTCAGAAGTGGGGTCTTCCTGGGTATCCTACCATAGAGTCCCTTTTCATTCAGACGCCGACGGATAGCACGGGTTGACACTGTTGTACCCTCGGACTGCAGGGCAGCTAGAACTTGTTTGGATGTTAGTTGAGGTTCTTTAGCCACCATCCGCACAATCTTTCGTTGAAATCTCTCGTCAGTTTTTCTTTTCCGTCCACATCTAGGGAGGTTAGCCACAGTGCCATGGGCTTTAAACTTCTTGATGACACTGCGCACGGTAGACACAGGAACATTCAGGTCTTTGGAGATGGACTTGTAGCCTTGAGATTGCTCATGCTTCCTCACAATTTTGCTTCTCAAGTCCTCAGACAGTTCTTTGGTCTTCTTTCTTTTCTCCATGCTCAATGTGGTACACACAAGGACACAGGACAGAGGTTGAGTCAACTTTAATCCATTTCAACTGGCTGCAAGTGTGATTTAATTATTGCCACCACCTGTTATGTGCCACAGGTAAGTAACAGGTGCTGTTAATTACACAAATTAGAGAAGCATCACATGATTTTTCAAAGAGTGCCAATACTTTTGTCCACCCCCTTTTTTATGTTTGGTGTGGAATTATATCCAATTTGGCTTTTTGACAATTCTTTTTGTGGTTTTCCATTGAAGATAAATTAAATGAAGATATTATTACCAAAGCATTTGTGGTTGCAATCATTTTCTGGAAGAAATTGAGTATTATCTGACAGAATTTCAGGGGTGCCAATACTTTTGGCCATCACTGTATGTGGGTTATTTCCGGTCATTGGTTTACTTTCAAAAGTAGGTCAATAACTACGAGTCAGTAACCTGTCCCAGACCATTTTCTGGCGTATAGATCACCCAAGATGCACGACATTTATTTAACCCTGCATCAGAAAATGGTCTAAAATTTAAAGATCAGAGAACTGTGTGTGGGGGCAAAATCACACTGCAAACACGCCATTTCTCATATAATAGTATGCCTTCAGACATGGTGGCAAAGACTACGTCTGTATTATGCCCATACACTACACTGTATTATTAATATTATAGTATTAATAGCTGCTGTTGAACACTAATTTGGATGACAGCTATTCCTCCCTTCTCTCCCATACACCTGCACACTTAACCAATCATATATGTAGTTTAATACTGGAGACTGGCACCAACTTACAGATGAAGCAATTTGTAAACTAATGTTCACTTGGCCAAAATGAGAGGGTTTGGCTGACCTACATTTAACTATGGAGACCTTTAGGCCAGGGCTACATGCCATATACATATACACTGCAGAATTTCCACAAGCCACCATGGCAAAACCCCCTGAAATCTGATGTAGTCTTTCCCAAGCAACACAATGTGTGAACAAGGCCTCATCACTGAGTGTAGAGCTACATACCTACACGTCTGTCCTCTTCAAGCTGTCAAGCTCAAGTGACACAGGATGGCTCAGGTTAAGACCTGTACACATTCCACACTCATTGTGACATCATGGAATGTCTGTGATGTCATGTGCCCTGTGATATCATGTGGTATCTATAATGCAGCAGAGATCAGCACTATAAAAAACTCTCATGTACATGATCACATCACAGATATGTAACAGTGACTGTGCCAGTATAAAACTACAGCACAATATGTTATATATCTGAGTCATCACACATTTAAAGGGACCCTTTTGCTTTAATACATATACTTATTATTAATACATACAGTACAGACCAAAAGTTTGGACACACCTTCTCATTCCAAGAGTTTTCTGTATTTTCATGACTATAAAAATTGTAGATTCACACTGAAGGCATCAAAACTATGAATTAACACATGTGGAGTTATATACTTAACAAAAAAGTGTGAAACAACTGAAAATATGTCTTATATTCTAGGTTCTTCAAAGTAGCCACCTTTTGCTTTGATTACTGCTTTGCACACTCTTGGCATTCTCTTGATGAGCTTCAAGAGGTAGTCACCTGAAATGGCCTTCCAACAGTCTTGAAGGAGTTCCGAGAGATGCTTAGCACTTGTTGGCCCTTTTGCCTTCACTCTGCGGTCCAGCTCACCCCAAACCATCTCGATTGGGTTCAGGTCTGGTGACTGTGGATGCCAGGTCATCTGGCGTAGCACCCCATCACTCTCCTTCTTGGTCAAATAGCCCTTACACAGTCTGGAGGTGTGTTTGGGGTCATTGTCCTGTTGAAAAATAAATGATGGTCCAACTAAACGCAAACCGGATGGAATAGCATGCTGCTGCAAGATGCTGTGGTAACCATGCTGGTTCAGTATTCCTTCAATTTTGAATAAATTCCCAACAGTGTCACCAGCAAAGCACCCCCACACCACCACACCTCCTCCTCCATGCTTCACGGTGGGAACCAGGCATGTAGAGCCCATTCGTTCACCTTTTCTGCGTCGCACAAAGACACGGTGGTTGGAACCAAAGATCTCAAATTTGGACTCATCAGACCAAAGCACAGATTTCCACAGGTCTAATGTCCATTCCTTGTGTTCTTTAGCCCAAACAAGTCTCTTCTGCTTGTTGCCTGTCCTTAGCAGTGGTTTCCTAGCAGCTATTTTACCATGAAGGCCTGCTGCACACAGTCTCCTCTTAACAGTTGTTGTAGAGATGTGTCTGCTGCTAGAACTCTGTGTGACATTGACCTGGTCTCTAATCTGAGCTGCTGTTAACCTGCGATTTCTGGGGCTGGTGCCTCGGATGAACTTATCCTCCGCAGCAGAGGTGACTCTTGGTCTTCCTTTTCTGGGGCGGTCCTCATGTGAGCCAGTTTCTTTGTAGCGCTTGATGGTTTTGGCCACTGCACTTGGGGACACTTTCAAAGTTTTCCCAATTTTTCGGACTGACTGACCTTCATTTCTTAAAGTAATGATGGCCACTCGTTTTTATTTAGCTGCTTTTTTCATGCCATAATACAAATTCTAACACTCCATTCAGTAGGACTATCAGCTGTGTATCCACCTGACTTCTGAACAACACAACTGATGGTCCCAACCCCATTTATAAGGCAAGAAATCCCACTTATTAAACCTGACAGGACACACCTGTGAAGTGAAAACCATTTCAGGTGACTACCTCTTGAAGCTCATCAAGAGAATGCCAAGAGTGTGTGCAAAGCAGTAATCAAAGCAAAAGGTGGCTACTTTGAAGAACCTAGAATATAAGACATATTTTCAGTTGTTTCACACTTTTTTGTTAAATATATAATTCCACATGTAGTTTTGATGCCTTCAGTGTGAATGTACAATTTTTATAGTCATAAAAATACAGAAAACTCTTGGAATGAGAAGGTGTGTCCAAACTTTTGGTCTGTACTGTATATCTTTCTGCTATATGTACTAAAAGAAAACACAGGATTCCAGACTGGTCACCCCCTGATCCAACGTGACCAAAAGGAGCTGATAACAGATTACTATAGGAATTTGTACACAGGCTTATGTTACAGAATGAATATATACTAACCAAAGAAAACCTCCATATATACTTGACTACAAAGTTAATATTCCAACGCAAGAAAAAATTAGTCAAGAAAAAACAAAAAATCTCAGAAATATATAAAATATATATTTATTAATAAAAATGTAATAAATAATACACTGAAAAAATATATATACCAAATCTAATAATACAGGTGACATAGACAAAAGATAAGACACAACACAAGACACATGTGTCACTTAAAGAGGCTCAAAAATATACAGAAAATATATATGAAGATGATAATATATATATAATGGCTCAAGATATATGACTAATACTTAATATGCAATATTTGCAAACCATATATAAATACTTGTCTAGATAGGGAGCGAAACGCGTTGAGGTGCGTTTCCACGCATACCTTTGTGTTCACTGGGGTTCAAATTTGTCTCTATAATGGCTACAGGTAATCATTATCATTTTGTATTCACCCATTGGTTTATTTGACATGTTTTCCATTTATTATTGCTTTTTTCTATACATGTTATCTACTAATATCTAGCAATATATTTAAGCAGTATATGGATAGTGTCTTTAAACTTTGCATTTCCATATATATTTTTTGGTCCATGTGGCATCTAATTACCTTTTGATTTGGTTTAACTCCCTATCTAGACAAGTATTTATATATGGTTTGCAAATATTGCATATTAAGTATTAGTCATATATCTTGAGCCATTATATATTTATTATCATAATATATATTTTCTGTATATTTTTGAGCCTCTTTAAGTGACACATGTGTCTTGTGTTGTGTCTTATCTTTTGTCTATGTCACCTGTATTATTAGATTTGGTATATATATTTTTTCAGTGTATTATTTATTACATTTTTATTAATAAATATATATTTTATATATTTCTGAGATTTTTTGTTTTTTATGTTACAGAATGCTTTGTCATCACATTAGGGGAAAATTATTAAGACTGACGATTCTTCAGCCAGTCTTAATTCATTCCCTGCCAGGTGTACAACTCGCTAGAATTACTTAGAGGCAATCCTTATACCTCCCCACCCCCTCCCCCCGAGATGTGTGAAGGAGTCTTCTGTACTAAATGAAGAGCTACATACCTGCACTTCTGTCCTCTTCAAGCCCAGGTTAACAAATTTATATATTCTACACCAATTGAGATGTCATGTGGTGTCTATGATGTCATGTGCCCTGTCATGTCATATGCTGTCTATGGTGTCAAGGGTTTTTATAATATACATTTACCCTATGAGTTTTAGCCAGGATTTACTATACTTATATATGGATGGTTCACAATACTACTGTACTGTACTGTACTATACTATACTATACACACACTATACAGTATCACTTGTCTTGTCCTATATGCTGGATGTAATTCTCAGAATCTGTTCTAATTCTATATATACAGAGAGTGCACAGTACCACTTCTCTTGTCCTGTATGCTGGGTATAATTCTCAGTATCTGCTCTTATTCTGTATATACGGACAGGACCACTACTCTTGTCCTGTATACTGGGTGTAATTCTCAGTATCTGCTCTTATTCTATATACAGTATAAATGGACAGTGCACAGTACCACTTCTCTTGTCCTGTATACTGGATGTAATTCTCAGAATCTGCTCTAATTCTGTATATATAGAGAGTGCACAGTATCACTTGTCCTGTATGCTGGGTATAATTCTCAGTATCTGCCCTTATTCTTTATGTATGGATGGTGCACAGTATCACTTCTCTTGTCCTGTATGCTTAGTTTTCTTCATAGTATCTGGTATTATTCTGTATTTATAGAGAACACACACTACCACTTCTATTGTCCTGTATACTTGGTGTAATTCTCAGTTTTTACTAATGTTCGGTTCGGGGTCAGTATCAGTATCCCCCCTCCCCCCGCCATCCCCAGCACCTCGACAGCTATAGTGACTCTTGAGCGGCTGCCATATTTAAATACCCACATCCACCATCCACCATCCATACATACTTTGGGTGGATGTTGGGAAAGGTTTAATAAATTGTTCATCTTACCAAGAGCGCCCTGTTCAGCCCTCCTACCTTTTGGTTTGGTTCATCCATTATCAACCTGAGAGAATTTTCTTTTCCCCTTTGGAGGTGGTTGCAAGCACTGACTACTGATCAACCTGATTTATCATACAAGTCTACCAGGGTGAAAGTCTCTCCTATGTGTGTTTGATTCCATTTTGCCTTCTCTGTTTCTTCCTTTAAGATATTTTCAAAATAGGTAATGGCGACAGCGCCCATCACATGACATTGTTAATGGACGTTTCAAACCTAGTAAAAGGACCTCTTTAATGGGCACTCTATGGATTATTTATGCACTTCATGCATAAATGGTTGCTATATGCTATCTGGACATCAGTGACAGATTGCAGAGTGCCTTCTGCAGAATGTTTACTTTCTGCTCCAAGTGATATTATGTATGTAACTTGCCAAACTAAGGGGATGTTAGGCTTGCAGTTCTAAAGAAATGCCTGCAGTCATGCTTTGCATTTTCTAAACCATGGTGAGCTACTCTGCCATGTAAACATGGGGGGGAATTTACTAAGACTGGAGTTTCATACGTTGGTCTTAGTACAAATTGGTTTGGAATTTGGGATTACAAATACAGATGCTCACCAAAATAACAATCTGGAATTCATCATTCCCTCTATGGCAGAAAACTCATGTAGAGGGATGATATTGAGACGCATGTTTAATGCAAGGCCATTTCTTGTGCCAAATGTGCACCTTAAACCCTGATCCGCGCCTCACCACCTTATTCTACAAATGTGGCCATTGCAGGGCCAGGGCCACCTCAGCTCGGCTGATTTATTTTCCTGACATGACTTGGAATATAAATCTAAATCAGTACCTACCTGGTCTCGATTTTCATTCTGCCACTGGGACCAGTGACTGATTTATGGAGAAACCACAGCCTCTTCATAAATATCTTGGTCCATGCATCAGTCAGCTGTTTATTGACTGGCGTACGATACACTAGTCTTAATATATTCACCCCACTATGTATATTTTTTAAATTCCTTTTGCGCTTTGCCTAAGCCCTGTCAGGATATTAAACAATTTTGAAGAAAAAAAATTTCTTTGAACGGCCATATTCTGACACCTGTAACTTTATATTTCAGTGTACGTAGCAGTTTTTTTTTTGCAGGACAATAATGCATCTCGCTAGTGCATCTGGCCATACTTATTCATGTACATGTACGTCCTTATATACGTAGGGGTTAAGGACCTATTTTGACCTTCAGGACACTGCATATTTTTTTTGCCTTTTTTCATCCCCATCTTCCCATAGCCATAACTTTTTTATGTTTCCATCAACATAGCCATACGATAGCTTGTTCTTTTATCATACAAGTTCTACTTTTGCATTTCAAGCTGCAGTCTTAAGCTTTTCCTTCATTGGTGTGAGATTGCCAGAATTTTAATCATTTTAGTGCACTTTCAGGAGGTCCTATGGGCCAGAATTGAAATCTACTGCAGACAGGAATTGCCATAGATTTCAGCTATACTTTAACTTGCTCCAGGTTTCTGTCCGCACCTGGCCCGCTTTGATCCCCACCCTCCTCTGACAACTTTTTACAAAAATGGTGACCATGCTGGAAAATGCCTAAAAATAGCATATGCCAAAAAATTTAACTTTTGTTATGTCTTATCCACCAGAAAACTCGCCTAATAAACTATTATTTATTGCATAGAGGAAAAAGAAAATAAAAAGTGATTCTGCAATGTTTTGGGTTTCATTTTTACAGTGTTCAGTTGTTGTAGTATAACAACTTGTTAGCTTTATTCTGCAGGTCAGTACAATGATACCCAATTCATAAATGTATAACATTTAACACTTTTATATTTAGTACTTAAGTGCTAAAAAATAATTGGCATTTTCATTGCCATATTCTGAGAGCTATAACTTTTAAATTTTTTAGTTGATCAAGCTATGGAAAGACATTTTGCCAGGCAAGCTGAGGTTTTCATTGGTTTTCAGGGTATATGCAAGTTTATGTTTACTTTTTATTTCCAATTTTTAAAGAAGATATGCTCAACAGCAGCAATTTTGCTTAATTAATTAATAATTTAATAATATATTTTTATATATATATATATATATATATATATATATATATATATATATATTTTTTTTTTATTTGTTTATTTTTTTTTTTTTTTTATTAATACTTTTTAACATCCTATTATCTTTTATGTTTGCTTATAGTCCCACTAGGGGACCTGAACATGTGATTGATCAATTGTGTAATATACTCTAATACTTGTGTATTACAGTTTATTATATTCGTCACTTTGACACTGACAACCAATTTATAAGACCCAGCAAATAGGCTTCCATAGAAGTGGGGGCATTGAGCTGTTATGGCACCTAAAGGGTTAAAATGCCAGGGACCTGAAGCTATCCTTTGCTGATAGTTGTGGCAGGAGCTATGTGTGTCATTTGGACTCCTGCCATGGATTGCAAATTAAACCTACCTGATGATGGATATGTAATGTATGGAACATAAAGGGGTTAAATTAATTTAATATGATTACTTGCAGACTAATATAACAAGATTACATGTCATAATATCACATTGAGTTCCAGTACTGTATGTTTAGAAGAGGGGTAAAATAAAACAAAAAAGTGGCTAATACTTTATGAATCCTCTGTAGCAATTTAAAACAATATTTTCAATACTTTTCAATATTTTATATTCTGTGTATTGTTTCTCTGTCCTACCTCAGTTTTATCTCCAATGTGGCCTTATAATTTATCGCTCAAAGGAGAGCAATGAAACAGTCCTGAATTCTTATTTTTTCAAGTAAATGAGAGTTGGTAAATGTCTGGCTTTAGCGTCGACACTAATCACCTTAGCGAGGCCAGAGGTTCATTTTTTAAAGAAACACGTCTCTTTCTTTGATTGTCTTGAGCAAGCCGTGGCATTTATCACAACACTTATTTTTACTAGGAGGTTTTTTATTTTATTATTATTTTACTTGAAACTACAAAGGAGCAAACCATTGTGCTGTTTCATTAGTTTCTCATCTCTGGCTTGGTCAGATATGGATTGTGCTGAAATTAAATACTAAATAGAGTTCTTGATGGACTAAGGCAGAAGCCAGTGTTGCTATTCATTATAGAAGTGAAACAACGCTTATAAGGATTTTTTTCTTTTAATCAAAACCCAGTAAAACAATAATTTATAGTAGAAATATCCTGTATAGCACTGTAGGTTTCACAATTCTTAATGACACAGTCACACAATAGATAACTGTTATGCTATGTTCATGCTAGCATCGTTTGGTAGATACATCCTAGGATCAGAACAATGTGCTGAAATACTGACATGAAGTAGTATGCAAAAAACAAGAAGGGAAGAAGCATATAGGGTATATATGAACACACCAGTGTATTTATTCCAGAATGCAATTGCTACAACCCACTGGAGCGAACTGGAGGATGGAATTAGTATTGTCCACTGTGGCCAGTGAAACTCCACCGACTGCTCCAGCCCACCTCCTGAGTTGAGATAGTGTTGAGGGGGCCTGGGTGTACCTGATGGTAGTGGTAGTTCCCCCAGGACACAACTAGTTGAAAACAGCCTCTAAGCTCACTGAGCCAAGTGACAGTGGTCAGAAGGGCCCTTGATAGTGCAGGAATGACTCCAGAGACAGCAGTTGTAGTTGAACAAATTATGGAACTTTACTGAGGTAATAACAGTAACAGGTGCAACCTCCAGTAGTAGTGCAAGTAGAGTTCCGTTGTAGGTGGTGGTAATGAGCCAAGCAATGGCTCTCACATTAGGGGATGCCCAATATATAGATCTTAAATCCGGTGCCTAGTCTCTCTCTCTCTCTCATAGCTATACTACTTCCTCTCCCAATATGTATGGGGCTGAAATAAAGTCCCAAGGATCTCTATCTACCTCCTGAGGAGATGAAAGAGTCCACTTATACCTCAAACTCCTCTCTCACTTGGCTTATTCTTTTTCCTCTCTAAGGTGTCAGTGGGTACTCTTCCTGTCTCAGGGCTGCAGCAATGACAAGATGAGCAATGGCTCTAGTTGGAATCTCTATGCACATCCTTCCTCTCCCCTTTTTCCCAGTCAGTTGTGGGTTGGGCTGGACCTCAGTCACGAAAAAGTTGGGGACCATCACATCTACATAGGAATGATCTTTAATAGGGGAGCTGCAAAACTATATACATCAGTGACACAGAACACAGCATAACAAATAATATATGCAACAACATTTTAGCAGTATCCCCAGGATAGGTCATCAGTATGTGATCTGTGGGGTCCAACATCAGGACACCCCCGGGTGCTGGAAACTGTTAGTGTATGGGCAGTGTGAGTCAGATAGCTCTGTGTACTTGTGCGCCTACCAGTGCACACAATGAGACGATAAATAAATCAGACTCCTATTCCTTCTCGACTCTTCCTAGACTTCTGTAGGTGAGATGAATATGGAGCCTAAGAATTATGTAAACAAACAGTCTGATTGAAGGTAAAGAGGAGTAGAGCAACCTAACAAATACAGAAGGAAACTGATTTCCTTACTCTAGGTTCACACCTGAACCCGGTTTCTGTTCTTTGAGTCCGCTTGGGGTCCCCAAAAACGGAAACCCAATTTGCTTAAAAAGAAGTTACCTGTGGACCCCATAGACTATAATTGGGTCCACCAGGTTTCCGCCCGAAAAATGTGGAGAGGAAATTCCTGCATGCAGAACTTTTTGTCTCCGCATTTTTCAAGTGGATTTGGGGATGTAATCCTGAACGTAGATCGAGTGCTGGTGTGAATCCAGCCTTACAGACATAATAAGTAAAGTACATGTTTACTTTTAAAGTGATAGTTTGTGGACCACACATAGCTTGAATTTGAATAGAGATTGCTGGACATTAGATTTTTAGGTATTTTTAATTTTTTTTCTAGCTTCCATCCAAGTAATAAGTACTGTTAGTTTTGGTGCTTGATATGCTTTCTAATGTCAGGTGGTTGGGGTCAAGCAAAAGCAGGCAAGAGGGCATGCTTCAGCACTTCATTCAGAGGTGGACAGTGTTACAGAATCACACCCTGACACTGTCCACCTGACAGTACAAAGCCTAAATAGCAGGCACTAAAACTAACAGCACTTATTACTCAGGTGGGGGCTAGAAAAAAATTTCACCTGTGCTGGAATCAGTGGAGCAGTATGAAAAGCTATGACTTGGCAGAGGTGGTGAAAGGTTCTTTTTAAATAGCTCTAATAAAATAAATGACTCCTAGAATAGGGAAGACAGACACTAGGTGTAGGCAAAAAAGTAAACTGATGGTCTGTAGTGACATCAAAATACAGTACTACTCAGCTATAGACTATGATTTTTTTTGCTCCCACCTTTTTATTGATCCCTCATTAAAGCAAGTGTTAGCTTGAACCAAAACCTGGCATTGTATCTAGCTAACCATGCACCATAGCCTGAACAATGTGTCATTCCAAGTTTAGTTTAGCATAGGTTAGGTTTTATGCACACCAGGACACGAAATGTGGCACATTTACTGTACATTATACCCTGTTACAGCAGTAGTAGAGGGCAGGTGTGTATCACAAGTTAATCAGAATTTCTAAACCCAACATTGCATTTTGACACAGTATCAAAGAATGATGTGCTAACTATCCTATATATAGTATGTCTATGTGTGACCATCCAATAGGGGTGGTTAGGATGTTGCTTTTTTTTTTTTAATTAGTTTCAAGACAAATTGGAACACCCAATGAAACTGGAGATCAGTCAGTTGATGTGTTGGTACATTACTTCCATGGATATCTGTCTGTCCAGTGTAACAATTGTGAAAAAATTAGTTATTTTGCTAAAGTGTTGTTAGGATTCTCTATCTGGCTACTGCATCTTTAACGTTACCATTTCAACCTGGGAAGCTTTTGCAGTTTCAGAGGCTTCTTGACTTGCTCCAGTTAGCAGCTGAGGAGGCCTATATAAGATTACCCACTCCTGACACTAGTGCCAACTAATTTTAGCTTGCTTACTAGTTTGACTCTTCAACTGTTTGTGAATACCTGTCTTGCTTACTGACCTTTGACTTGCTCCTTGGAATCCCTTTTTGCCTCCTGATTCTGTTTTGATGTTCCCGGTTAGATTTGTGACCCTTGGCTTGTTTCCCAGATATTGTTTATGTCTCCTGTTACTGATTATTATATCCTCTCCTGGTTTTTTGACCCTGCTGGTATGACTTCTCTGACTCCACGCCACCTTGTAAGTTTTAGTGGACTTTGCATTGGTTTCTGCAGCAGTGCATTTATTATTAGTACATTTATTTGTTTGACAATTCAGATTCCCAGCGAGATCTGGTGAAAGCGTCTGGGGGTCTGTCTTGGCTCACAGAGGTGTGCTAGTTGTAGATAGCTGTCTCTACTGCTCACAGTTATCAGCCAATTCTTTGCTATTGCTTTTATTGTGGCCTTGCATCTAACTATAACAAGTGTGCCAGAGGAATTAGTCTAAAGCACATAATTGGGCACATTTAGCAATACTGTCTATCCCATTCATAGTACAGACCTTCATAAATATGGAGTGTTTCTAGAAGCTCAATAATTCTTTTTTGATACAAATATTTTATTTTACAAATAAGAAGAACCAATACAAGGAATACATTTCAATATAAAGATAGTACTAGAATAATGTTAAGTCGCAACTCCAAAGCAGGGATATCGTGCAAAGTGAGCAGAGAATGTGCATCACAATGAGAGGTCGCATCTTGCAGTAGATCATGAACGCAATGGTAGGCTAGGGAGTCTAGAGCAAAATGAAAAACAACAAATACATGCAGTAAAGACGGAGTTTAATATCAAAGCTGATAAAGTGAACCAAAGCACAAAAGTCGAAAAATCGAGTATGCAAAGAAATATTTATATTTATCTTTATGGCGACAGATGTACTGGTGGCACGTGGATAGCACCAAAGAGACAAAGACACGAAGACAATACAGAACAGGACAAACACAGTACAGAACAAGAGAGGGGGAGGGAAAAAAACAGGGAGATGGAGAGGTAAGGGAGTGGGAGGAAAAGAAAGAAGAGCAATGAAGAAGGGAAGGGAGGGAGAGTCCTGGAAAGCCCCACAATTGCACCGACGAGATCTCGATATTGCACTCATGTACGTGAGCTATTCACCTCAAATATCCTCAAGCCTGAGGCAAACTAAGCCACTTGGACCAGACCTGAGGAAATTTGGAATGGGATCTCCTAGTCCAGCTCAATAGCTCTTCAAAATGGGATACCTGTCGAACTTTAGTCTCCCACGCCTTTACTGCCGGAGGAGAGCACTGTAGCCAGTTGAGAGGGATTAACAATTTTGTTGCTTCTATCAATTGAGTAATGAGGCGATCCTTCCTGGGGTTATAATGTTGTGATGGCTGTGCTAGGAAGATCATAGACGGTGTGAGAGTGAAGTCCGGGGGAAAAAATCAACCTTATACGCCTTAGTACCACCAGAGGTGCAAGTAAGTTCCTGGGCCATTATGGCAGCGCCAGCACACATTGGAGAGTGAGAGCTTTTTCTGGTATAACCAGTCTGGGGTTCTGTACCATCTGGATATCAATTTGAAATGATTTTCTTGTATGCAAATGCAGGTGGAGAAGCCATGTGAGTGGCTAAGAGTAGTTTTGACTTCTTCAGGGGACATTGTGATGCCTAATTCTTGTTCCCTTGAGGTTAGATATGCTGGTTTGACAACCTCCGTTTCATATACAAACTGGTGGAGTAGATGCGAGGTTTTGCACAGAAGTCTAGGTTCGGTGGTAGTCAGATGTTGTTCAAATTTAGTTAGGTTAGTGAGTACTATGGTGTTCTTCCAGAAAGTAGATAAGCAATGTTTCAGATGCTGGACGTGCAAGAAAGAAGGTTTGAAATTTGGTAGGAGCTGTAGGATGTCTTCCAGAGCCATGGGAGCTCCATTGGGACAAATGTCTCTCAATTGCAGCCTATCCAAGGGGTCCCACAGCGAGTGACTAGGAGGCCGTTTCAATTCATCGAGATGTGGTATAAGACTAGCGGGTAGGAGTGGGGATGAGAAAGGAGCCAGGTCTTCGGAGAGGTCTTTCCAGACTTCCACGCAGCCACTCAGAACTGGATCTCGGAGGAAGGGTTTGCACATTGGTAAGTGAGGCGCCCACAGCGCAATACGGAAGGAAGGGGCCAGAAGACCTCCCAGTCCAGTGTCCGGGGGAGTAGATGAAGCACCTCGGGTCATTTTCATCCACCAACCAAGCTGCACTGCCTTGTAATATTAGTGGATGTCAGGCAAGCCTATACCACCAGCAGATTTCTTCTTCACCAACTGCGACCAGGACAGTCACGGCGTCTTCTTATTCCAAATAAACGACAAGAAGATACTGCGGACACTCTTGAAGAATCGGAAGCATAGTGAGGTGGTATAGCACCTTGGGGAGGTTCTTCCTCCCGAACCAAGACAGCAGTAGCTTGTCATACAAAGCAAGGAGATTCTTCAGCTCCGCCAGTAAAGGCACGAAGTTCAGTTGATACAGGTTGTCCACATTTCTGGAGAGATATGCAATTTAGCCCATGCAAAAGGTGTGGATTGTAGCAAGGAAGACCTCTCACCATCGGTGAGATAGACGCGGAGTATTTCAGATTTATCAAAATTGACTTTGTAATTGGACAGCTCGCCGTATCTCTCCATCAGGTCAATAAGGGCCAGTAGGCCATCCAGAGGATTAGTCATTACAAAGAGTATGTCATCTGCAAATGCTGTAGCATGAATAGTATGTCCATTGATGGTCATCCCCTGTATATCAGGATGTTGACGAACTGCTTGCAAGCCTCTAAGGTCAGGACAAAGAGGGTCGGTGAGAGGGGGCAGCCCAGGCCAAATCTTTCCAGAACTGCTCTCAAGAAGCTCCAATCCACTCTATCGAACGCCTTTTCTTAGTCGATACCCAGTAGAATCAGTCTTTGTTTGGTTCTAGCAGCAAAAGAGGTATAAGTCTTGCGGTGTTATCACGACCCTCCCGCCCTGGAACAAATCCGGACTGTTCAACATGGACCACTGAGGAGCACCATGGAGCTGTCCCAACCAGAGAGCATAATCTTTGCCCAGACTTTGAAATCCAGATTCAACAATGAAATTGGTCTATAGCTGCCGCAGAGCGAGGGGTCTTTACCCTTCTTGGTGATGAGAACAATGTGGGCTTCTTGTGCTTGTCTGGGGAGGAGTGCGCCTTGGAGCAGAGCGTTACACAGGGAACCAGCTGTGGAGCTAGGACCGACTGGAATTTTTTGAAGTACAACAGCAGGAGGCCGTCAGGTCCCGGACTCTTACCTGGGGGGAAAATGCGGAGTGTGCTCTAGACTTCTTCTAGGGTGATGGGAGTGACCAGTGTTTCCGCAGATGCAGGTGATATAGTGGGCAGAGATATCTCGCTCAGGAAGGTCTTAATCGAGGACAACTTGTCAGGTGAGTGTGAAGCAGAGGTAGGCACTGCCAAGTTATATAACTTAGAGTAAAAGTGAACAAATTCAGTGGCTATGGTTCCAGAAGCAGATTTGATGGAGAAAACATAGGTTTTCGTCTTGGCACATTTGATCAGGCTGGTCATTAAGTGATTGCCTTTGTCGTCATGGGCATAGAGAAGGTGTTGATAGTGGAGATCGTGCTTAGCAGCTCTAGCATCAATGAGTTGTTCGCTTAAGGATGTCAGTTCACTCTGAGCCTGTTGTGCCAGAGATCTTTTGTAGAGACGTTCCAAGGCAGAAATGCGGGCAAACAGGCCATCAATAGTCCTCTGTGTCTATTTCTTATCCTTGGAGGCCATGGAAATCAAGATGCCTCTGATATAAGATTTTTGAGACTCCCAGACGATTGTCAGGCACATGCCCGGGATGTTGTTGATGTCAAAAAAGTTAGAGAGATGATGCTGTAACGATTGCACATTTGGTTCATAATCTAACAGTGATTCGTTTAATCTCCAGTTCCAAGCCTTAGGCGGTAAATGTTGGAGGCGAATGGTGGTAGACATCTGTGTATGGTCAGAAACAGAGATGACTCCAATTTCAGAGGACAGGAGAGAGTCCAGCATGCCCGTGGAACAGAAGATGTAATCCAGACGATGATGAGATCTTCCGGTAGGAGAATAGCCAAGTGTCCAGTAAAGACAACTCTCTCAGTTCAGCCATAAGCATACCTACAGTAGAAGCTTTTGAGAGTGGGGTATAGCGGATGAAGTGGAGTCCACAAGAGGGTTGAGTGCCACGTTAAAATCTCTGCCTAGAACAACCTGGCCTTCCGCGAACGAATTCAAGAGCCGTAGCATTTTGATGAGCCAGCCTATTTGGCCTTTATTCGGAGCATAAATGTTGGCGAAGGTGTATCTAACGGTAGCAATGGAGCCTTTTAGAAAGACAGCCCTACCCTCCGGGTCCCTATATTGTTGTTGGCTTATGATAGGTACCGAGTTGTGAAAGAGAATGGATACACCCCTAGACGCAGAAGCTGGATTTGAACTGTGGAACCATTGACAGAACTGTCTATTCGGCAGTGCCGGGATTTTAGAGTCTTTAAAATGTGTTTCTTGTAAAAACGCTACCCCAGTGCGCATCTTTCATAGAAGATGAAGAATATGATGACTCTTATTGGGAGAATTGAACCCTTTCACGTTATAAGAGGTGCAAATCAATTCAGACATATTCGGATGATGGATCGGGAGGAGCTGTAGAGGTAAAGTACTGTTAAGAGGTAAAAGAAAAGCAGCAGGTTGCAGGGGGGAGGCAGGGAGAGGAGGAAACTAGAAAAGGAGGAAAAGAGAGAAGAACTGCTGGTGTGGAGAGGAGTGAGGGTCAGACGAACAAGAGACGGGTAACAAAAGACGAGACGAACAAACTGACAGAGATGACATTTCAGACAATGAAGAACAACAAATATGCAAGAAACCAGATAAAGTAAGTGAGATGCTCAAGGAAGCTCAAACCTTAGTGGAGCAGACCCTTAAACCACCAAGGAGCACACCAGCAAGAACAATAATATGGGTACAGAGTAAGTCCTGATCAGAGTCAAGCCCTGCAATACACTTCAAGATAGCATTATATATGTTACCGTTAAAGTGCGAAAGCCGTGAATGTGCACATTACCTAGGTAATCTGCAGATTAACTGATTTGCTCAGTTAATGTGCGGAATCAAGAGTTTTCCGCACTTTACCTAGGTAATGTGCACATTCACATTTTGCGTCCCGTTAAAGCTGAAAACTTAGTTTGTATCATGCCGAAATTTGTGTCTGCCTGTTAGCGTGCATAGTATCATGTAGAAATTCGTGTCTGCCTGTTAGCGCGCATCCCGTTAAAGTTGAAAACTTTCGTGTCTGCCTGTTAGCGCGACTGCGTGGGAATTTGTGTGGTGATTAGTGTTTTAAAGTGTTTTCAATTGAACACTGAATTTTGTTTCATGTTCAAATTTGTGTCTGCCTATTAGCGCAGCAATTTGTGTGGTGAAAGCAGGTAAATTGAACTCCTAGTATGCAAAGAAGTGCCGACTTGGTCAGTAAAATGAAGAAAAGATTCTTCGCAAACCTTTTTAGTGGAGATTCCAAATACATTATGCCAGTAAAGATGTTCTTTTCACTTTAACGAGTGCCTAGTAGGTAATGTGCAGATTAGCTAGGTAATGTGAGTAATGAAACCAGATTTCTGCACTTTAATGGATCACCCTAGTGAATCTGCACATTACCGAGGTAATCTGCAGATTAACTGATTTCTGCACTTTAACGGTAACATATATATATATATATAAACTAACGCTAGGCGTAGAACAAACCCAATAGGCCAACAAGAGAGGTAGGAGCTAAATATGGTCACTCAGATATACTGGTCACAAGGGGATCGTACCGGGAGGGTGATAAAGAGGGACTCGATCATGCAGACCTAGAGCAACCATGGTTGGTAGCAGTATATCCACTGAACAGCACGCGGATCTCCAGATGACATGCGGGAGTTTCCCCTTCAGCAGGAGGACACCAGGCCCAGTGCCCAATCAATCGCTACATTGGAGAGGAGAGTGGACCTGGCGGACAGGGGAGGGCTGGTGGGGGGGGTCAGAGGAGGCTAGGGGGCAGGAGAGGGCGAGTGGGGGCAGGGAGGGAGCGGAGAAGAGAGGAGGGGGACAAGATGGGGAATAAGCAAAGGGCAATTGTACCAATTACAGAGAACCGACCTAGCAAACCGAAGTACATTAATCATATAAAGCACATATGAAAAAGACAGTCTTCAGCTACAAAACTACCATCTCCTAAAAGGAAAAAACTAGGAAACCTAGACAGTCCACATAGTACAAGAGGCTACGGACGAGACTTCGGTGTGCACTCCAACAATATATCTCCTCATTACAACCACAGCAAGTAGCAGTACAGCCCCCGGACAACATACAGGAGTCCCCCCTTCATCACTGACCGCCTACTTCTGGGATACTAGAAGCAGGGCCAGGCCCTAGGGGAGTCAAATCTCGGACGAGGCGGAGAGGCCATTGGCCCCGAAGGTACCGGCATCCACGACGGGATCTGGATCGGGGCAGTGTCCAGCAGGGGCCACACTGCCTCCAGGTCCTGAGGGGTGTGTATCACAATCCTGCGGCCATCCTTCTGAACAGAGATGCCAAACGGGAACATCCAGGCAGACTATAGGCACGAAGAGCTTCCAATAGAGGGCGTAGGGCCCACCGTTTCTGCAGGGTAGATGGAGCCAAATCCTGATAAAGCTGGACGGGTACCCCATCATATAGCAAATTAGCCCTGTCCCTCACCGCTCGGAGGATCATCGTGGTGTCAGTGGAGGAGCGCAGGCTGTAAATCACATCCCTGGGAGGTTCAGCAGCATTCGGTTTAGGTCTAAGGGCCATGTGGACACTCTCAATAGCCACCTCTCCTGCTGCCTCCCCTCCAAGAAGGTCACGGAAGATCTCAGAGACGACCTGTCGAAGGTCCTCCGAGCCACAGGACTCAGGTAGCCCCTTGATGCGCACATTCCGTCTTCTGTTCCTGTTCTCCAGATCTTCAAGTAACAGGTAAATGCGGTTGAGATGATCTGTGTGAGCGGTAAGTTCTTTGGAGAGGCCATCTTGACGCCTCGTGGTCTCAGAGCGCGCCTCCTCCAACACCTCCACTCTGCAGCCTACTGACAATATGTCTGTTCGCAAGTCAGTGAGCTGCGAAAGTACGGGAGTGATCGCCTTGGATAGCGCCTTCCGCAAGAAGCCCTTAGAGATAGTAGCAGAGCCAGAACTCGACTGCGAGTCCTCTGTATCAGAGTCCATGTCTCCGGCTGTATCATCCAGCGCCATCTTAGGAGCTCGGCCCGGTGAGTGAACCGTCGGCTTTTTCAGGAACCGCTGCATGTTGCTTTGCTTTTGGGATAACTTAGAGTGGTCAGCTGGCTCACTGCCCCTGTCTCGTCCAATCTTGACCATCTTGACCATAGTGAACTGCGTGGGTCGTCGCTAGAAGCGAAAGCATGGCCGTTAGTGATGGAGCTGCTGGTCTATGTGGCCATCACAGTCAGCGGTCAGGTTCCGCCCCCGAAGCTCCATAATTCTGTCTCACCATGAGACAAATATTTGGCGCAAGACAGAATCTGTAGACAAAAATCTTAACTTGCTGGCTGTAAGGAACAAGTATTTGGCACACACTTCAAAGACCATACAATTGACATAACATAATCAGACCCAAAACATTTCTCAATTATTGAGACAAATATGTGATGTTCAACCGTCCACCACCAGTTACACCTACATTCAGCTTGGCTGTGGTCAGGCTGAATGTGTAGTGGGGAAAAGAACATTTTAATCAATCAGCTTATCATTGTCAGATTCTTGGCCGATTGGTACATTTTTTGGTGTGTGGCAAATGGTACACATATTTCGTCTTCATTCCATGGTCAGAAAGTTGGTAAGGTACAAGACCGCTACAGAATTGGTGAGGAGCACTAAGCGCTAAATACCTTTTTTTCATCTTTGTATTGGCATTCATGTAGTGACTTGTATAATTAGTAATAAGGTACATCATGTTCTGGAGAGTTGATGAACTAACTATGTCTAAATTAAGACTTTAATTACCTGATTCGGTTTATACTGATAAAGATAAATGGAGATTAAGATCTTAACACTGTGATATTGGAATCCATGAGACGTTGAACACCTGACACTTATAGATGCTGTGAAATTACTGTATACAGGGCAATATAGCTGTGTTACATATTCTATTTTAGTTTCAGGTCCATGATGTTTATTACACCTTATATATTAATCAATTGTTGTCAAGTAACTCTATTGATGAATTTACAGTGCCTTGCGAAAGTATTTGGCCCCCTTGAACTTTTCAACCTTTTGCCACATTTCAGGCTTCAAACATAAGGATATAAAATTTTAATTTTTTGGTGAAGAATCAACAACAAGTGGGACACAATCGTGAAGTGGAACGAAATTTATTAGATATTTTAAAATTTTGTAAAAAATAAAAAACTGAAAAGTGGGGCGTGCCAAATTATTCGGCCCCCTTAAGTTAATACTTTGTAGCGACACTTTTTGCTGCGATTACAGCTGCAAGTTGCTTGGCGTATGTCTCTATCAGTTTTGCACATCGAGAGACTGAAATTCTTGCCCATTCTTCCTTGGAAAACAGCTGGAGCTCAGTGAGGTTGGATGGAGAGCGTTTGTGAACAGCAGTTTTCAGCTCTTTCCACAGATTCTTGATTGGATTCAGGTCTGGCCTTTGACTTGGCCATTCTAACACCTGGATACGTTTATTTGTGAACCATTCCATTGTAGATTTTGCTTTATGTTTGGGATCATTGTCTTGTTGGAAGATAAATCTCCGTCCCAGTCTCAGGTCTTTTGCAGACTCCAACAGGTTTTCTTCCAGAATGGTCCTGTATTTGGCTCCATCCATCTTCCCATCAATTTTAACCATCTTCCCTGTCCCTGCTGAAGAAAAGCAGGCCCAAACCATGATGCTGCCACCACCATGTTTGACAGTGGGGATGGTGTGTTCAGGGTGATGAGCTGTGTTGCTTTTACGCCAAACATATCGTTTTGCATTGTGGCCAAAAAGTTCGATTTTGGTTTCATCTGACCAGAGCACCTTCTTCCACATGTTTGGTGTGTCTCCCAGGTGGCTTGTGGCAAACTTTAAACGAGACTTTTTATGGATATCTTTGAGAAATGGCTTTCTTCTTGCCACTCTTCCATAAAGGCCAGATTTGTGCAGTGTACGACTGATTGTTGTCCTATGGACAGACTCTCCCACCTCAGCTGTAGATCTCTGCAGTTCATCCAGAGTGATCATGGGCCTCTTGGCTGCATCTCTGATCAGTCTTCTCCTTGTTTGAGATGAAAGTTTAGAGGGACGGCCGGGTCTTGGTAGATTTGCAGTGGTCTGATACTCCTTCCATTTCAATATGATCGCTTGCACAGTGCTCCTTTTGATGTTTAACCCCTTCACGCATTCTCACGTACATGTACATGACATGGGAGTATGTGGTTAGTTACCGCATCCCCACGTACAGGTACGTGACGGTGATCGAGCGGGCTCAGAAGCAAAGCCCGTGCGATCACCGCGGGAGCCTGGCTGTATTTGACCGATCCCCGCTGTTTAACCCTTAAGATGCCGCGGTCAATAGCGACTGCGGCATTTTAAGTGTTTGCTAGCGGCATCCAAGGGGTTCCGCCATGTTGCCGGCACCCCCTGCGGTGAGATCGGGGGGTGCCGATATCTATAATATGCAGCCCGGGGTCTGGCCAGTGACCCCAGGCAGCCTGAAGCCCCCAGTACCTGGTTGATCCTGCCGGGACCTCTGGAAATCAGCCTATGTCTACATAGGCTGAATTCCTGTATAGACCGCAATACACGTGTATTGCAGTCTATGGTACTGAATCAACGATCAGACTATCGTTGGTTCAGGTGTCCTAGTGGGACATATAAAAAAAAGTTAAAAAAAAAAAAAAAAGTAAAGTGTATGAAAACAATTAATTAATTAATAAAGCAAGGAAATTATTTTTCGTCCTCTCGCCTTAAAAAAATGCTATAAAAAGTGATCAAAAAGTCATATGAACCGCAAAACAGTACCAATAAAAAGCACAGATCGTCCCGCAAAAAAAAAAAAAAAGAGCCCTCAACCAACTCTTTCAACCGAAAAAAAAAAATGCTACACCTCTCAGAAGATGGCGATGCAAGAATAATTGATTTCTTTTCCCAAATGGGTTTTTGTTCTGCAAAAACGCATAAAAAAAAACAATATAAATGAGGTATCGTCGTAATCGTACTGACCCGCAGAATAAAGGTAACTGTTACTGATGCTGTACACTGCGTGGAAAAAAAATTAAAAGGTAAAAAGCATTACTAGAATTGTTTTTTTTGTTTGTTTTTTTTTTAATCCACCAAGAAAGAGTTAATAAAATTTATTCTATAAGTTATAGTCACCCAAAAATGTTGTCATTACAAAATACATCTCAACCCGCAAACAACAAGCCCTCATATGGATACATCACAAGAAAAATAAAGAAAATATAGCTTGTACAATGTGAAGACAAAAACCCCAAAAATCACCAAATCATTAAAACAAAACTGGCTGCGGCAGGAAGGAAATGTATAAGCTGTGCGATCGTAAATCAGGGGACACCCCAAATTTAGAGCTTACAAGGGAAAATAAACCAGAAGTGACCCCCAGAGTGACCCCCCCAATCATAGGAGCTACTGGGGATATAGTAGGGATTTTGGTCTTCCCAATGTACACCGCACAGCATATGTATTCACTTTTCACCATCCGCTGTGCATTCACATCTGGGATACTAATGCTCACTACACCCATTGATAAATTCTTTGAGGGGTGCAGTTTGGGGTCACTCCTTAGGAGATTCCACTTTACTGGTACTTTAGAGGCTCTGCAAAGATGGACATGGCGTCCAGATACCAAACATCTAAATATATACTTCAAAAGCCACATAGCGCTCCTTCACATCTATGCCCTGCTGTGTGACCAAACTGCAGTTTATACCCACATGTATGACACTGGTGTACCCAGAATAATGTACTTAATGTCATATGTGGGTATAAACGGCTGTTTTGGCACAGAAGGGAAGAAGCGCTATTTTGGTTTTTGGAGAACAGATTTAGACGGTTTGCTTTTTGGACGCCATGACACTTTTGCAGAATTGCTGAAACACCAGTAAAGTGAAATCCCCTGACATGTGACCCCATTTTGGAAACTACACCCCTGAAGGAATTTATCCAGGGGTACAGTGAGCATTTTTAACCCCCAAGTGTTGCATTAATTAAGTTTCCAGAAATGAATACGCAGCTGATAATGATAGGAGAAAATGACAATTTTTCCAGGAATATGTCATTTCAGTGTGTAATAAGATGTGTCCGGCTTGTATCAGAGATGAATGCTCCAAAAGCTGTTGTGCCCGGGATACCCGCTTAACAGTTTTAGGAGTGCATGTCTCTGACACAAACTGGACGCAACGTATTGGGCACCGAAATGGCATGTTTATTTAAAAATGTCAATTTTCACTTTGTACATTAATTTTCTAGAGGCACTCTTGGGCTCAAAATGATAATACCCCTTGATAAATTCTTTGAGGGGTGTAGTTTCTAAAACGGGGTCACTTTTTTTGGGTTTCCATTTGACTGGTACTTTAGGGGCTCTGCAAATGCGACATGGCACCTGAAAACTATTCCAGCAAAATCTGCCCTCCATAAGCCAAATAGCGCTCTTTCCATTCCAAGCACCACCATGTACCCATACAGCAGATTATGACTACATATGAGGTATTGCCGTGTTCAGGAGAAATTGTTTAACTACCTTTGAGGAGCTTTTTCTCTTTTAACTCTTTGTGAAAATGAAGATTTTGGGGATAAAGTGACATTTTAGTAATTTTTTATTTACACATCCCAATGTTAATAAAATCTGTGAAAAGGCTTTTGGGTCAAAATGCTCGCTATACCTCTTGATAAATTCTGAGAGGGGTGTAGTTTCCAAAATGGGGTCACTTTTAAGGGGTTTCCATGGTATTGGTACTCTAGGGGCTCTGCAAATGAGACATGCCACCTGAAAACTATTCCAGCAAAATTTGCTTTTCAGATGCCCAGTGTAGCTCCTTCCCCTTCCGTGCGCTGCCGTGTGCCCAAACATCAATTTACACCCACATGTGGGGTATTTCTGTGCTCGGGAGATATTGCATAACAATCTGTGAGATGCATTTTCTCCTTTAACCCTTTGTGACTGTGTTAATTTTAGAGCTAAATGAATCGTTGATTGTAATGTCAATCTGTATTCCCTTAGTCCTGACAGCAGCACAATATGGGGTATCTCTGCCCCTGTGTGTTGTTTTAGGACAGGTGGAACCTTTAATTAGCACCAAAAAGGTGCCTCCTACTGGCCCTATAAGAGGGCACAAGAGACCTCCCTCCAATGTGTAAATTATAAAATAAAGGAAACAAGCTTCTACGGAGGGAATCCTTGTGCTGCTGTCAGGACTAAGGGAATACAGATTGACATTACAATCAACGATTCCCCTTACGTCCGACAGCAGCACAATATGGGGAGATAGCAAGTAATTCCCCTAGGGAGGGTTTCCTCGCCTTACGTCAAGGACTTTCTGACCAAAGGCAGTTGTCTGGGAACTGCGGACAACTAATCGATAATGTTTAACAAAGGTCAACTGAGATGACCATGATGCAGCTGCACAAGTCTGGTCCAATGGTAAGGACCGATACTCAGCCCAAGAAATCGACACAGCCCTGGTCGAGTGGCCGTAGAAAGACTGGAGGGAGTAACTCCTGAATAAAAAAGGAAGACTTAATTGTCTCCTTGATCCATGTGGATAGAGTAGGCTTGGAAGCCTTGAGGCCTTTGTTTTTACCCTGCACCTTGTCTAACACAATTTACCATTCATTTTTACCTGTACTAAGACATTTGACTTTAGTGATGTTATAATTTGTACTATACAAAAGTCCCCCACAAGGAGTGCATCAGCTCATACAGAGGACCAAAGAATACTTTTGTGAACTAATTTTTGACATGATTTTAAAGGGAATGGCATGCGCAATCGGCTCTGCCACGCTTTTGTGACAGACCACCGGAAAATGGCGGCCCAATTGCGCATTGGCGAGAATTCGCTGCCAGTGAGAACTGAGAAGAAAGAAGACCAAGAGGGGAGTCACCGCAACGGCCGAAGGGGTGGTGAGAAGTGATGACGCGATGGGTGCTCGCAGAAGAGAAGATACGTCCCGGGTGCTTGGTGGTGCTCATTTACATATATGAAGAAACAAATTATCTTGGAATCGGCTGGGAGAAGAAAACAATGTAAGGTAGGAGAAGAATGGCCTTTTTAAGGCCATTCCAACGTGCCATTAGCTTAAAAGTGTTTTTGCGAATGATAGACTGGAACCAAAGGCCACACCAGGGCCTCTGGTTCCAGTTGAAGACAATCTTATCTGAAGCTGGCAGTTGGCATGTTCTATTTAGCAATTGGTCTCTTGGAATTGATATAATTGCAGGGATACCAACAGCTACAGGGTCCAGCATGGTGGCTCAGTGGTAAGCACTGTTGCCTTGCAGCGTTGGAGTCCTAGGTTTTAATCCAGCCAAGGACAACGTCTGCATTGAGTTTGTATGTTCTCCCCGTGTTTGCGTGGGTTTCCTCCAGGTACTCCGGTTTCCTCCCACACTCCAAAGACATACTGATAGGAAAAGTAGCTTGTGAGCCCTATATGGGACAGTGATTTACAATGTCTGTAAAATACTGTGGAATATGATGGCGTTATACAAGTAAGCAAAATAAATAAAACAATAATAATACTCCGATTTCCTCCCACACTCCAAAGACAAACTGATAGGGAATTTACATTGTGAGTTGTACTTGGGACAGTGTTGACAATATCTGCAGCACTGTGGAATATGATGGTTCTACATACAGTGAGTAAGAAAAATAAAAACAAAAAAAGGCTAAAGAGTAAAATGATAATTTGTGACCACACCTACCACTTGGGGAAGCTCCTTAGAGAGAGAGAGTTGTACAGCTAACATTAAAAGGGTTGCCCAGTGGGAAAATAATTGGGGTCATACAAGTCCCTGCTGGTCCATTTAAATCCAGAAAATGCCAGAAAATGCAAACTCACCCATCTATGACCACTGCAGTAAGCAAGCTCAGATCGTGATTGTACATTCATTTTGTGTGTGTTGATTTGTCCCCAGGATGTAAAAACCAGCCAGGACCTTTTAAGCTGGCAGGGTTAAGTGTGTTGGAGCAAGAAAGGGGTTGAGTCCAAGGAGCTAAGAGTAGTAAGCGGGAATGAAATCTACATTAACCACTCATTCCCTGCAAAGCACTGTAAAGCAGGGGGTGGGGGGAAGGCATAAGGTGGCATTATCCTGTATGAGGACATAGGGGGATCTTTATACCCTATGAGGCTATGACCACACTGTATGAGGGAATACGGGGGCCATTATACTGCATTGAGCATGATATAGGGGACACATCAGTTATAGCTTCAGAGTTCACACACAGATTTCATTTTTTGCAATGCAAAGGCTGAAAGTTAAGGAAGACCTAAAGCCATTCCAGCAGGTCTGCCATAGCAACAACTACCTAATCTCGAGTGTCTTTTGCTGTTGCAGCTTTTAGAGGCAAACATTGCCATTGCATCAGTAGTGCCGCAAAGGGGCCCACTGAGGATCTATTACCCAAAGACCCACAAAAACCTGGAACCATCCCTGTTTCAGGGGATTGGAGGGCCAATGCAAATGGCACAACCTATATTTATTGGTCTCATGTAGTGGGGTAGAATACTTCCTTGGAAAACTTATTGTACATAATTTATTAAAGTGGCAATAAATTGATTATGTGCAAATTATAGGGGGCCATTTGTATTATCTGACAGGGGTACCAAAATAGCATGTCCCAGCTCATCAGTTTGGAATACTAAGTGTAGTATGAACTACTTTGGATAGACGCTCAAAGCAAGCACTACAGAAACATTCAAATGAAAGGATATATTAAGGCTGACTTCACATTCTGTTATGGTTGAGATGCAAGGGAAAATTACAGCAAAAGCAGAAATTGACTGATAAAAGCAACCAGAACAACAAGCTATTTAAAACCAGCACAGCACTGTGAGATAGAGACAGACCCCCAAATGCCTTCACCACTGCCAGCCACAAGGCCAGATGGGCTTTGCTGATTTGTGCATCTGAATTATCACCCTCAGAAACTGTACAGGAAATAAATGCTCTACTAACTGAAACCAAACCAGAACCCATAATTAACTTACAGGGCAGATCACAAACTGGAGAATAATAATCGTCCAGACAAAGGGTCAAAACCAGGAGAAGTCATCAGAGGCAGAATCAGGAGACAAAAGCAATATCCAATAGAAAGTGTCAAATCCGAATGGGTACATCAATGGCAGATTCAGCAGGCAAACAGATAACCAAAGAACAAGCCGAGGGTCTGAAAAGCAATCAAATATGCATGATCAGGTTCACATCCAAACTAAAAAACTAAATTAGCAAGCACCTGGGTCAGGAAGGAGAGGTCTTTATGCTTCTTCAGCTACTAATTAGACAAGCCCATGGAACTTTTGAAACTGCAGAAGCTTCCCAGGTTGGCACAGTAACCTTAACCCCTTCGCAACATCCCCATAATAGTACGGCGGATGCCGGGTCTTTAAATCTGGTGGCCACTCAGGAGTCGAGCGGCCGCCATAGCCCACAGGTCCCAGTAGAGACCCGGAGCTAATGCCCATTTTGCCGGGGATCGCCGGCACCCGGACCAAGCACCGCGGCTGGCGTCCCGTTAGTATGACAGCCGGGAGCCTTGTGAAGACTCCCAGGCTTGTCTTTAGTATCTTTCTATTGCAGGCCTGTACTAACCTTTCATAGCAATATATTTTACACATATATCACTTTTATACTTTATGCAGCTCAGCTTCATGTATAAAGAAACTTCTCCAATAGTCCACCCGTTTGAAAAGGACATCCTGAAGGTCCAGATATAGATTACATCTTTCTATGACCTTTTTTTTAGTTTCCTTTATATATACAGTACATTTGTCTGTTCATTACAATATATGGCATATCATGTCAGAATAGGATCACTGTAACTGTTTTAAAAGCTAAAAATTGAACTTAAAAGATGATGACAAATAACAAGCTTTCGAGACTACTTAGCTCTCTTCATCAGGCATGGTATAACACAATATCTAAAGAGTGACAGTTATTCACAAAGGACATAGGAACATAGTGGTAAATGAGACAAGTGATGTAAAGCAGAACTACCAATATACAGTAATAAGTGGAGTAAACAGCTAAAGCAGTAAGTACTGGAGAGTTCCTGATGTAAAATGGCATAAATCCATGAGACACATTCATCCCTGTTCTGAGTGTGTGAAAGGTTATGACGAGTTTATACTCCTAGACCCTCCTGTCTCTCTGACATTTGAAGTTTCCTTTTAACACCTTCCTGACACTCACGGTACTAGTACACTGGATGTCGGCTCAGCTCATAACCACTGGGTCTCCGCTGTAATATACAGCAGAAATCCGGCAGCAATACTCGAGGTCATTACTCCCCTCGGTCAACTTTGGGGTGAATCGTCGGCCCTGGTAGTGAGATCTGGGGCCAGCAATCCATGAGTATAACAGACTGGAGCCTATTTACAGCAGCACTGTAATAGAAGTCTAGGGATTTATCAATATATTGCAATGCATTAGTATTGCAGTGTATTGAATTAGGGATCAGACCACTTGGGGTTCAAGACCCCTAGGGGTCTAATAATAATAGTTTCAAATAAAAAAAAAAATTGAAAAATTCAAATCACCCCCCTTTCTCTGTAACACATATAAAAATAAATAAAGTGAAATACATGCATATTAGGTATCCCTGGATCCAAAAACACCCAGTCTACAAACTTATCAATTAAAAACATTTTAACAGGCCAATGTTAACATAGAACCCCTTCTTTGAAATCACCTTCACAATTCTTGCATCCATTGAATTTGTTAGTTTGTGGAAGTGTTTCCACTTGAATTTCTTTTCAGAATGTCCAAACAGCCTCCCAGAGCTGCTGTTTTGATGTGAACTGCTTGCCATCCTTATAGATCTTTTGCTTGAGAATACTCCTTAGGTTCTCAATAGGGTGGAGATCAAGGTAGGATGGTGGCCACACCATGAGCTTTTCTTATATGGTCATAGCAGCCAATGACTAAGGGGTATTCTTTGCTGCATGAGATGCATTGTCCTGCATGAAAATGATTTTGCTACAAGGCACGGTTCTTCTTTTTGTACCATGGAAGAAACTCTATATACTTTGCAAAGGGGCTTACCAGCTGTTTCCCCATGATTCCAGCCTAAAACATGATGGTGTCCACCAACCATCCACTACTCCATCCATCTGGGCCATCCAGGGTTACACGACACTCATCAGTAAAGAAGACTGTTTCAAAACTAGTCTTCATGCATGTTTGGGCCCCACGTCGCACAAATACCGTTGAAATGCTGCTTAAAAAACTGCGGCATTTACCTGCGAACTCTGTCAAAAGAAACCTGTGGGGAGACACGCGATGTGTTTCCGCTGCAGTTTTTCCTGCAGCGCTTTTTTGCTGTGGGACCTTAGCCTTAAGTAGGTTTCCTTTAATTGGACTCAGTGATTGGGCTCAGATTGATTTTAGTGATCCAAAGAGCCCCGAGACACAATACCATCTATAAGTTTAGCTGAAAAAGAAAAATGTAATCCTTATGACACTGAAATCTGATTTGCATAATGATTTGGAACTTGATGTATGACAATGTGAGTTCATCCTCATTCTAAGTTTCTGCCCTGCTTCTCCTACATATTGATCACTAGTATGAGATTTGGTACATATAATTAAGTAGACGAAGGTGAAGGTACCTGGGATTTTCCACTTGATATACTGTAAGTAGCTGTAGCTGAGTGTCAAGTTGATAGTGGGATAAAACTAGTTGAAATGCCCATGGAATGTTTATAGCTGTTGTTCAGACCCAGTCCAAATGATTGGGATATCATTAATTGATGCAAATACGTTAAACATTTTTAGGCTAAGGCCCCACATAGCGAAATGCAGCAAAAAAAACGCTGTGGGAAAAAATGTGCCGGAAAAGGATAAAGTTTTTTTCTGTAGAGTTTTTCATTGCATTTTTACAGAGTTTTCCTCTGCAGACTTTCTGCCCTTATTATACCTATATGGGAAAACGCCAACATTTCCGCAGGTATAATTGACATTCTGCGATTTTCTAAATCTCAAATGTTTTTTTTCCGCAGTGCATTTTTTTCTGCAATGTGTGGTTGGGATTAGCCAGAGTCCCATCCACTTTGCAAGAACTGTAAAACGTAGAGTTTTCGCAATGTGGGGCTTCAGCCTTACAGTTCCTTTTAAAGGGATTCTATCATTGGGAAAACCCATTTTTAAATAACAGCACGTTGTAATAGCCTTTAGAAAGGCTATTCATCTCCTACCTTACTTTTTGTGATCCACGCCGCTGTTTTCTATATTTTTCTTATTTTGTAATTATGCAAAACATACTTCAAAATGCACAGGGTGCGGCCCCAGTGTTCACGTCACATGTTGCTTTCAAAATCCAGCGCCGCCTCTCTCTTCGTCTCTGGACACCGCTCGTCTCCGACTGCACATGTCCATCAGCCATTTTCATGTGGCCTCTTACAAGAGCCGTACTGCGCCTGCGCAGTATGGCTCATGTAGTTCTAAGGAGTACAGAGCATACTGAGCATGCTCAGTAGCTCTGTACCTCCCTAAACCTGGAAGTGAAGTCATCCTGGCTTCAATGGGTCTAGATAAGCGGCCATAAAAAGGAAGTAACATCAAGTTAGAGGCCACATGAAAATGGCCAATGGACATGCACAGTTGGAGACAAGCGGCGTCAGGAGACGAAGAGAGAGGCAGCGATGGATTTTGAAAACAGCGTCTAACGTGAGCACAGGGGACGCGCCCGATGCATTTTGAAGACTGGTGGAACTCCCCCTGTGCTTCCTGAAGAGTGATTTACATAATCACGAAATAAGAAAAATAAAGAAAACAGCAGAGCAGATCACAAAAAGAAAGGTAGGAGATGAATAGCCTTTCTAAACGCTATTACGACGTGCTGTTATTTAAAAATGGGTTTTCCCAATGATAGAATCCCTTTAAACAGATATAGACTCACCTAAAAATACAAGAATGTAAATCATTGGCAGTGTGGTAAGTAAAAGAGGCCAATGATGAGGAATTTAGAAACTATATCTTAATGCAGCAAGATGGAAATAAATAACACAGTAAGTTAGCACAATTTATTTATTTTCTAAGAATTAATATGTAAACATAATATTTTTTCATAGAATCTTTCCTGCATTATTTACCAGGTACAGTAATGTTTAATGATGCATAGTACATCTGTACCTATTGGAGCAATTTGTAGCAGAAGCAATTACACATACACATGGGGAAATTTATTAAAATTATTTTAAAGCAAAATGTTGGTGTTTTAAGGAAATGTTTTGCTGAATTTATTACACTAATGCCAGGAAACTGCTAAATGTACATTTTCTCATAAATGCTTCTATTTTACACATCGACTATTTGCTGCATATCTGCCAATTTTGTTCATTTGCTTTGTGCCTTCAAATCAGATGTATTCTATCTCAATAATCATGTGTCTTCTGTAAAGTCTAAAGCCTCCTGTACATGACCGTGCGTAGTCTCCGGGTCAGTAAACACTGCACAGACAACACACGGATTGGTATCCATGTGTCATCCATGGTTTTCACTGACCCACACTTTTAAATGAATTGACAGAGCTGCAAATACAGGTATAGAACCTGCTCCATAACTTGCAGCTCTTCAATTTGGCTCTGACACACAGCCGCAAAAATCACGGCTGTGTGTATAGGCCCATTGAAATATATGGGTCTGTACTTTTATCTGCAATTGCAGATAAAAAAAAAAAAAAATCTGTTTGCATGCAGGAGGCCTTAATGCACAATTTATGGTATTTAGTATTTTAATTTTTATGTTGCTATTATTTTTTTACATTTCTGTCCATTTATTGTTTTCTGCAATTTTATGCCTCTTGTTCCTTAAGTGGGAAGGACCTAAACAATCCAATATAGCAAAGAGAGGCAGATTATGGCACAGCAGACCTAATTCCCTATAATTATCCTATTTTTCCCATTTTTCTCACTGCATTGAAATGGTAGGTGCCCACAAAGGAAGGGAAGTTGTTACCAGGTAACTTGAAATAAAATGACTTTATGGAGTTTTATTAAGTAAAATAAACCTCTTTGTTGTAGCTATTAAAGGGTTTTTTTCAATTTTATTTTCAAATCTAATGGCCTAATGGTGAAGACAAGAGAGTAGCACAGGGAGTGGAGGGGAGAAAACTGGTTTGTATCGTATTATTCCTTAGTTATTTTACTACATTTACTAGTGTTGGGGCATTTTTTAAATAAAACAGAAAACTCCTTTTATATTTAGTTATTGCAGAAGAATAAAGTTGAATAGGTCATATAAACAGTTTAGATGGTGCCATATTATCAATATTAACATTAATTATACCAATGGCTATTGGCCTGTACAGCAAAATATATGCAAGGAGAGATGAGGGTGGGATGTGGTATGGGGTGGGTTAATGTAGTTACTGTCTATTTTATGTTATGTTTTTTAGTGTTTTGTGTGAAAGAATTAATTGAAATCATGTAAAGTATTGACCGTAGAAATTGCAGTGCTCCAATTCTCATGCATACGACCATGACATGTTACGCACTGTAAATGAGGAAAAATGTCCCTGAATTATATTGTATAAATTTGGGGAGCATGGATGGACCAATTGATTGCCTGCTAAAAATACAACTGGATATCATTGTACTCTTTACTTATTTTAATTGGGTTCTCTAAGCACTCATATTATTTTGTCATACTGCAAGCTGTCCCTGCATAGTCTGTAAATGATTGACAAAATACCAGGAGTAGAAGAATTTTAAAAACCACACTTTCCTAAAAAATAAAAAAAATAAATAAAATGGAAATTCAGGACTTTAGTGAATTATGAATTGTGCCATGTCATTAAATCACCACAAACTGAATTTTTGAATATTAATACAATTTTAATGTCTAGGTAGTCAGTACCCTTATATATAAAGTACAACAACACATCCTTATAGACAGTGTGGCCCGGGCACCAATAAGGCAAACCTTAGCAGAGGACAATTTGATTAGATTCATTTGTATGTCTTGAGTTACTCTGAAATATAAATGTAATCTAACACTGATATTTTTAGGATAAATAATATTTGGATTATTAAAAATGTGTCCAGTATATTTTTTCTGACTTGCCGACAAGATACTGAAGTACATGAATAAACAACATCCATAAGTGGCCTTCTCTACTAATCAACTAATTATTTGTAAAGGGTGCGAGTAAATGTTAATGGTAAATGTTAAATGGTAACATATAATAAATAAGACTAAATATCACTGGCTTATAATTTGACACATCAAAAACAGAATCGCAGTAAGAAATGAAATAGGGTTCTAATAACCTCATGACATTTTCCTTCCTTATGAAAAATCATTGCACAGCAGTTTATTACTTTGTTCTTCTCAAATTAAGTTTATGTACCCTGTGTAGTGGCACATACTGTAGAGAATGACTTCTCAAACTTTATTTAATCGGGTCACGCCAGTAAATTTGTTGTGATACCAGGCCTCAACAGCAAAGGAATACTAATACAGACTGCCAAACACAGTGGCAACCAAAAACCACAGTGCAGCACACAGAATACTTGTAACAACACCAAATACCAAATTGTAGCACTAAGTATCTGCCAAATATCAGCACCCAGCAGAAAATACTTCCCAGAAGAGTCAAACACCACAGTACAGCACAACATCTACTCCTAGCAGTGCCAAACAAATGCCACTATGCAGCACAAGACACCTCCGCAGAAGCATCGAACACCACAGTGCAGCACATCTCACCCCAGCAGCACCAAACAAATACCCCTGTGCCGCACAAAATATCTAAACAGTAGTGCCAAACACCATAGTACAGCATTACCGGCAGCGGCATTTCCCCCAACATTCCCCTCTCCTAATGGTAGTTACAGTCTCCTTCTTTCCGTCTCTAGCATAGTTTCTACATTAGAATTGCTGCCTTGTGTCAAACATGACAATGGCATGGACCTGTGCCTCACCAGTGAGGCCCACATGCCAGTTTGAGAAGTACTGCTGTAGAGGTTTTGTAGACATTATAGTAGCTACAGGACTTGAGGAAACTTATTCTTATCACAGGATAATGTCTCTGTAGTTTTCATGCCATGGTTTAATAAAAAAAAAAAATTCCCATGTGCCTTGGTTACAGGTTCACAAGCTGCACAACTCACAAAACTGCACAGAAATTCTGCCCTGTAGAGGATTATTCTGCACAGTGTTAGAAAATATCTTGAACTTCTATATTGAGGTATACATTGCTAAGGACCTTGTGTTAGAGGGGTTGTCTCATGAAGATTTACCTGCTATCCAAAGGGTAAGGGACAAATGGCAATGACAAACATTTGTAATTCACTTTTCTCATACAAAGTACTAAAAGCACAGGGAGTGTTTTGGAGTAGAGGAGTCAGTGCCTGCCATGTAGATGTTGATCCCCTAAACCCATTAGGATCAGTTGTTCATGGAAAGCCAATTTACCAATCAGTATATTTTTGGAATGTGGCGTACCCAGAGGAAACCCACGCAAACATGGGAAGAATATAGAAAATCCATTCAGATGTTTTGATTGATGGGTGTCCCACTACTACCAGTCTCAAGAATAGGACCCCCTATTTTAATGGAGCAGTGGTTGCACATGTCCACTGCCACTCCATTCAACTTCTTGGTACTTCTGAAGATAACTGAGCACTGTACTCATCTACTCCATTCCATCCAAACTGGGGAACATGATATCTTAAAGGAATACACCTAGTAAAACTGTAACACTGTCTTGCCTACGCATAACTTCTCTCTTTGGTGCTATTTAAAGACTTGTCATATAGTATCAGTGAGTCCATTTTAATATGATGCCTCTGTCTTCTCAAATCCTAATATTCATATTTATTTTCACAGTAAGGGCATATCATTTTATCTATAATGATCAGTTTGCTTTTATTTTCTAGCAAGAGGAGTCTGTGTTGCAGATTCTGTCAAAAGTTGTATATGAAAAAGTCAGGATTTTTTTAGCCAGAAAAATGATGGAGACTATAATGGATAGCCATTGGACCCCACTGTAGTCAGTAGGCTCTATGGTGATCCATTTGTGCCCATCCTATGACAGATGAGTCACCATCAAAATTTCTACTGTTCTGTTCCTTCAATGTAACAGTAAAACAGAAGTCCAGACAGAGATGTAAACATACTATAGCCTAATAATACAAAAACACATAACATGTATTGTCTTTTCTTTTTCAGGTGCTGTAATTTCCTTCTATACTGTGTTGTGACCAGCAGGACACAGAAAGAAATCCTTCCTTACTGATAATTCTAAGGTACAAATGTTGGAGAATTTGTTTTCCAGACTACCACTACCATTAAGGTTTTTTTTTTTTGGTTTTTTTTACAAGCTGGACATATACTGTAAAGTAGCAGAGAAGACAGCCTTTTAAATGCAGTACATACAATGACAAGTAAAAAAAAAGATCCCTAAGCTATTTAGTGTGTATTTTGGTAAAATAGAAAAACAGTGACATCCAGTGTCAGGATTTGTTAATAGAAGCTTCTGTGAACATAAATGCAGAAATATAATAGTTTAAGTCTAATATCAAATGTGAGAACACAAAATATTTTATTTGGCAGCTTCAGTTTAGTAAAAGACAACAAATATTCTTCTATAGAAAATATGGAGCCTATTATTTGTATGATAGAAAACCCAAAAAGTGATATATTCTAATAATATTGAATATAGTTCAATTTGGCAATCCTGATATCTTACACATAAGTATAAAATAATGCTCGCTCCTGTTTTTGAAACTAAAAATCTTTAGCTTCAAGCTACTTGAGCACATGCACCTTTTTAGGATTGCTTTAATACAATATAATATGCATACTATTGGAAATATATATTATGTTATTAATATACATTCTAAAAATCATTCCATCTGTTCTAGTGTTCCTCAAAAATTGTCATTCTAGCCACTAAATGGAAATACATTGTTTATCACAGAGTCAATTGAATCCCCGAAATTGAACCTTACTGGCAAGTGGGAAGTGATAAATGGTTAAACATGATAAAGGGTTAACACAATGTTTACTAGATATATATTAAAATTTGGCACCCCAGCTAAAATACCTGTCAAAAGAAAAAAGACCAATTAGATTTATAGATTTTCTTTTGCCCATTCAGTTATTAAGGTAAGAAAATGCTGATAGCATTAAGTGATAAGAACCCATGATACAGACCTTGCAGCTAAGCCTGAAGATGCACTGGATTTCTCATTATTCATTGGATAACACCATAGTTACCAACATCTTAACATTTTTTTCAGGGTATGATCAAAGAATATTCTTTTTCAGACAGTGACGCATAAAATCTCCTTGGTCGCCCTAAACCCACTCCCTGCATTGTACTATGTGATTGTAAGATGGGGAAACAGCCCTCATGTAATGAATATACCTGTTTCTATAAATAAGTTTATTTTTTTTATAAACTGACATTTGTTTGTTTGACCACAAGAGGCTAATGTTACCTCAGAAATGGTAAGGACTGTAATTCTGTAATTCCCTGGAGTAGTCACTTGGAGACCCTGTTCTGCAGAGATGGAACGAGAAGGAGGAGTAGAGTGTGTGTGGCAGCCATCTTAGAAGTGTGCTTTGAGCTTTTAGAAGAAGAAGGACTGAATTGAGAGAAAAAGGATTCCTAAGGCATCAGAGATATAACATGGGTGTGCTGAAGCAGAGACTGTTCCAGGGTTTGTTCAGACAGCATCATAAGTTGAAGATTGCTATCAAGGACCCGGCTGAGAAGTGGACCTGTCAGTGAGATCGCATGTTTTCTGGATGAGCCCCGCTTCCAGATGTTCCAGACAAAAGATAAAGGTACGCAAACAAACCTGGATCAGTAAGAGAAGTAACCGTGCACGTACCGCATTACATTTTTGGCGCAAATTGCTTGGGACTGAGTAAGGGCCTGTAGTTAGAATAGTTAGGCATCCTCATCTTCACAGGCCACACTACTGGTGAATTATCTGCCTATTCGGTAGTAAGGACTATGACTCAGAGAATTCTATTGAGTCGTAACTCCCAGAGAGGACCTTCTGAGGAAGTCTAGAAGCGACATTTTATACATTGTCATATTTCTTCAGCTTGCAAGCTGACCTACTATTATATTTACTTGGTTGTACTTTGGGGGGAATAGAGGTATTTTGATAAGTTTGTAAGCTCTTGTGTTATACCGGCGGTGCCCCTATCACACTCACTGAATTGTTCCTGTGACTAGGGTGATAAAAAGGTAACAAGTGGCTGGTTAGTTGCAGCCTGCAGATAGGTAAAAGCTTGGAGTATATTGGAGTCGCACATTAGAGGGCACCGCGCTGTACAACACCAGGGTCTCAGCTTACTGGCTGAGTGTATGTAAATAGTTGGGAATGTTTTTTTGGTAAAGAGGTGTTACTGCACAAAGTAAAATCTTGTTTTTACTAAATTGATTTGGAGTCGCTTCCTTTGTTCGTGACTTCACTGTATCCTGGGGAGCCCACCCCTGTACACGGCTTACATGGTCACAATGGGATAAATGCTGTAATTGGGCAATCTTGCCAGTAAGAAAACATACTCTGACACACTTGTTCCAATGGAACTGGTTGCTTACTTGAGCATGCTCAGATATACATCAATACAAGTGCAAAGCTCTCTTGAAGTCAACACACCGGCAATCACTGTTGCTCACAAAGATACAGACCATGCCTCCTGTGACAAGATACCCTGTATTCACATGAAGGTCTTAATCATCAATGTGACAGCCATCTTTTTTTTTTTATAGCAATCACGCAGCTGCATTAAAAGGGTTGTCCAGGAAAAAATGGGTGAAAAGTTTATTTTTTTCAATCAGCCAGGGGCAGTGAAAAAAAATTTAAAAAAATCATACTCCCCTTTCCAGCGGCCCTCTCAGTCCGTTATCTTCCAGTGGAAATCAGTGGTCACTGAGGCCAATCAGCGGCCTCAGCGAAGGGCATGTGATTTCACTACCTGTAACATCCCAGGTCTCTTCCTGAGGCCACTGATTGGCCTCCGCAGTCATGTGACTCCTGAGGCCAATCAGCGGCTTCAGCAGAAGGGATATGGACCGTCACAACCAGTGAGCTATTTCACTTTGAGAAGACACCGGAGCAGCAGGACTGGACCGCTATGGGAGCACTTCGGAGCACTGAGGACAGGTGAGTATGATTTTTTTTTCCTCCTCCTCAGCCTATTTAAAGAGGACCTTTCACGTCCTCATGTATATGCTGTTTTACATACCGCTAGAAAGCCGACAGCATTTCCCAGAGCCCTTAGTGATATTACAGACAGGAGTTTCTGACAGCTCTATATTAAAGGGCAATCCTAGTGCTGAATGAGCCGCATGCCCTCCATCTAAAAGAGTTGCCGCAATCCCAGATGATGCAACAGCCAAGGCAATGTCATTGTTTGAGCGAATTTCTGCAAGCAGCAAATTAATTAAAAATGTTTTACCAGTACCTCCTGCTGCATATAGGAAAAATAGACCTCCATTTCCACTGGAAATCTGACCCATAATTGCCATATAGGCCAATCTTTGGTCATCAACCAAAAGAGGCTTATTTAATATGACAAATTCTTTACATTTTTCTAAATCATAGCTTTTTTCTTGCAGAATATCTCTGTTCATAATATCAAAGTCTGGTCGATTTAGTGCTGGTAAACTTAATTCTATAAGAGTTTTACTATTGATAGATATGCACCTTTCTTCTAACATCAAGGGGGCTTTATTGAATATGTCAGCAGTGAAATTTAAGTCTAAGTCTGGATTAACTCTCTTTTGCACTCTAAGAATATCTTCAGTAAGATATTCTTTGTATTTGTCCCAAAGCGCGCAGGGTTTGGAAGGTGCGCAGGTTGTAATTATTATAGCGAACTGGTCTGAGGTGGAAAGCGAGTGACAGAGGCTTCCTGCAATGTCATGTCCCAGTGTTGATCCTCTTCGATCAGACCACGCTTTTGGCATGCTTCCCTGTAAGTTTGACACAGCTCTCCATCAACTATTTTCAAATCTGTGAAAGAAGTTGGCCCACGGACAGTGTGAAGCAGCAATCTGAGGTAGTAGCACTCTGCATTGTTTGGATGCACTGTATACACACGTACAAGAGCATCACTGGAACGTCCGTCCCATGCTGGGACCCTTGCACCTTGTTTCCTCTTACAAAATACTTTTCTCAATTTATTCCAATATTTCAATATTTTGGAACATCTGAATATAATAAAGTCCTTGCAAATAGATCTGCTTGACATAGGAGAAAGAAAGCTGTCAATGTTGTATTGGGTGGTCGAGCAGCTCTTTCCTCTGCATTCTTGGGAGTAAAATAAACTCATTGTCCATTTTCAAGATGGACACTGAGATGAACTACAGTCGGCTGTCTTTCATGGATGGGAAAATTTAGTAATCACCACACGGCTTCATTACTACTTATATACCTTCCCATCTAGTACAGCATAATCTCATCAGATGTACATTTTAGATTCTCTAGCTGGAAAACTGCCATATCACTGCCCTTGTTGACATATTTGCAAATGTATTTAATTGACTTAACAGAGTTACAATATTCTACGTTAATGTGCGCATCAAACATTTTTGAAAGCAGTGGAGAGTAAGGTACAACCCATCAATTGTCTATTTCAAGATCTGTGTTTTGTTTAAGCCATTTTAATCTGATATATATCCTCCCTGTTCAGGTTTCCGTCTTCTGTAAAGAGGATAACCATCATCTCCTGTTTGTGTTTCTACAATCAAGTTGGGAGGATACTTTTTAGTACATTTTCCTTCCTTCATACATGGCGATCTTGGGGTAAGTGGCCCACATGGCCCATGGATCATATTTTTAGAAATAGTTTAAAAAAGTACCGGATCCTCTTCTGGATTTGGAAGCTCAGCAGAAATAACACTGTCAATTTGATCAGGGCGTATCTTATCCTTTAGCCATATCAGTAAATGAGCATGTGGAAGACCTCTTTTTTGCCACTCAATTGAATACTTCCAACACTGGCTTTCACCAAAAATGTAACACTTTGTAATTACATCTATGAGCTTGATCAGTTTTTGTTTAAAAACCCTTGCTATTAAATCATGCCTAACAGAGGGGCTCTTCCTTTATCTCTGGCCAAGTTGGATTACATGCAACTGTAATAAACAAATCAGGACGACCATATATCTGAACATATGTCATGGCATCCTGAGCATACTCATGCATATGTCTGGGACTTCCAGTAAATGTAGCCGGTAAAATAAACATACTCCCAATGTCAGCCACCTTGCCATCATTAGCAACAGCATCCCTTAAATGAATGTATTCATCCACTCTAAGTTTTTGTTGGTTCAATCGTATGTACAAAAGACGCTCACTTTCCACCTTGCATTACATATCAACTATACATATCAACTATAAATTGATGAAAAAGTTGCCTACATTGTAAAATGTGATTAGAAGACCCATGTCTGATCATTATTTGGTAGGCATAAAAGTCCATAGCTGATATTTTTTATTGGTTGGCCTAGCAGTCTTGGGATCAGTCTGTGTTAGATTAAAGTGATAGCCATCTTGGCCATTCCAAAATATTATCGGATATTGCAGAGCATCATATGATCTATGTGTTTCTGCAATACGTTGAAGATTGTCGCTTCGTCGCTGAATAATTATATCTCGGCTTTGAAAGTCCTGTCCAACCAGTACAATAGCTACTTCGTTAACAGTGGGAGAATTAAATCGCCTTTCATGCTCACCAAACGGTGTCTTTTCTGCTCTTATTGCAACTTGATATTCATCACGTGGCATTCTTTCTAAGTCTATTTTGAAAAGGTTTACTAACTGATTGTGCTGATGGAAAAATCTTTGCAAATTCAACACAATCTCTTTTTTTTTGTCTCAAGTATAGCTTCACAACGTCTATCAGCTTGCATTTGTTCGTCTCTCAAAAAATAAATTTGTAAAAACTTTGGATCTTCATTAGCTGCAGGAAGCATTGAACCGATTTTGTGATATATTTGACCCTGGACTTTAAAAGTTGGCATAAATCCTGCTTCCTGGAGTCCAAATTCATCTGGAAAGATGAATTGTATCTCCTAATATTTTGCAGAAAATGCTTTGACTCAGGAGTTGTTCCTGACATGTATGAAAGAAGTGGCAAACTGACTTTGCCATTTGAGCAGCACATACCAGGGGATTCCAAGTTAAACTTCTTTGCTTGACAATGTTTGCATATTATGTCCATTTTGCCAATTATGACTTTCTGATGTGACCTATAGTCTTGAATTGGGTTGTAGTGAAATGCTTCCAAACACAAATCAGCCTGCCTACACCTTTGCACACGTTGCATATGTCGTATGCGGTCATTTTCAGAACGTTCATCCTTTTGTTCAGATGTTTCCAAAGGCTGCTTGCACACTACAGTATTTTCCACGGGTCTCCGGGCCGTGGATTCTACAACTCCATAAACATTCTATAGAGCCTGCAAAATTCACAGCTTTGTGCACAATGAAGTCTATGGAACCGCCAAATCCATGGCCCGGAGGCCCGTGAAAAATACTGTAGTGTGCAAGCAGCCAGTAAGGATACCAGACGTGTTTTGTCAGTGCGTGCGTGTATGCGTGTGTGTGTGCACGCGTGTGATCCATGTGTATATATGTGTGTGTGCATGCACGTGTGTGGTCCATGTATATGTATGTGTGTGTGTCTGCGCATGTGATCCATGTTTGTGTGTGCACAGTGCAAGTGTCCATGCGTGCGGTAGGTGTGTGTGAGTACGCATGTGCTCTGTTTGTCTGTGTGCGTAGGGTGCATCCATCTCAGTGTGTCTGCATGCGTGTCTGGTCCTTGCGTTCGTGTGTGTGTATGTGTTGTGTGCATGTGGTATTTATGGAGTGGTGTTGTGGTATTTGTGAGGTGGTTTTTGTGTTGTGTGTGTCTAGAGTGGTCTGGTGTTTGTGTGGTGTGTTGTGGCATTTGAGTGGTGTTGTGCTTGTGGGTTGGTGTATGTGCGCTGTCTGGGTAATGTTTGTATGGTAATGTTTATGTGTTGTGTGTGGTGGTGCAGCTCCTTTAGCAGCGACTCTTTGGTGCCGTCACTATAATCCATCCCTGTCAGTCACAACTGTTGTTTTCCCCTCAACACTGTCACTTTCACCTTCACATTTCCCCATTATATGTATAGGGCCTAATTTCAGGGGCCCCAATCTGATGACTGGTGGACGCTAGCAAGATTTAACATGCACAGTATTCTGCTCCTGTGGGTGGAGAGGGGGCATGCCAAATTTCACCCAAATCGGGCGAGAACTGTGGATTTGTATAGAGCAGGCTACTACAGATTTTGAGTTTTATATATATATATCGATGAATACCATGTTAATACCCATTACTCCAACTCCCCATACATTTGCCCTTACATCAATCCCACATTTTTCCTTGCCCTGTTTATTCCTCTTTTCCATTTTTAAGCTAAAGCCCTACGTGGCGTAAACGCCCGCCGCGCTCGCCCCGTGGCGGAAGCACCGTGGAAAAAATCGCGGCGTTTTACAGTCAGAGCACTGTGAATCCCATGCCCACTTTGTGGGGAAACCCACGCTGCGGACACACGGCGATTTTCAAAACCGCCTTAGTCTTAGCCTTAAGAGGTAGTTTATTTAATGAACTCTAAACTGAGTGCATATGGTCTGTCTTACATGAGGGGGTGCTTGGTCTTGTAAGTGCCAACATACCAGTTGGCCATATTTACTAAATGTAGACTTACCTGTCAGTTTAGGATGCAATGTAGACATCTTGAGGAAATGATATATATACTGTAGATGGGAAGGTGTCTTCTTACTGAATGCTAGCTTTCTTCTACCAGCAGTTTCTTACCTTACTATCTGAAAAGGCAAGAGAGAATTTATGACACTAATTGGTCTTCTCATGTTTCAGGAATTTTAGTTGGTTTGTCAATTTTTAATAAATACCTAGTAAAAAATGTCTTTTAACAATTTATTAAATGGAATGGAAAATAAAATGTCTTAAATTTTACTGAGCATTCACTACTCTGTTTACTTACAGTAGGGCATGGTGAACAAGGAACATGGAAAACCAAAGCCATCATAAATGGGCTTTGCTATGGAATCCCTCTCTCAAAACCCCCTTTATAGTGAATTTAAAAATAAATAAATATAAATAAATATATATATATATATATATATATATATATATATATATATATATGGGGCCAAGGGGCCCCGCCCCCCCCCCCCCCCCCCCCCCCCCCCCCCCCCCCCCCCCCCCCCCCCCCCCCCCCCCCCCCCCCCCCCCCCCCCCCCCCCCCCCCCCCCCCCCCCCCCCCCCCCCCATATATATATATATATATATATATATATATATCATTTATATATATATATATATATATATATATTTTTTTTTATATAGTAACCTAAATATGTTATCATATACAGCTAGTTTCCACAATGTTTTACTGCAGTAAATTATACTGTAAATTTTACTGCAGCTAAATGTTACATTGTAGTTAGTGGGACTTAAGAAAATCCTGCTTACAATGTGGTGGAACAAAGTTGAGTACTATCTAGCAGGCAATGAAAATGTAGTCTAGTCAGTTTTATAATCTGTCAGATTTATCACAGTGGCAGATGCTGGATGATAAACACTACCTATTAGCTGGCTTAGTTTCTGACAAAAATCAGTCACATTTAAGCCCTACCTTTTAGTCCATCCCACATCTTTAAGCTCTCCCCTTGTAAGACAAAGCAAAGAGAATCTAACCAATCCAACCAGTCTAACCAATTTATAAAAATGTTGTAAGTATTGTACACCAGTTTATTGGTGCAAATTTCTCCAGAATTCTGGCACATGTTCATTAGTAAATCTGACCAATTTTTTATTTTTATGTCATATATTATTGCTTGAATTTTGTAATACACAGCCACCACTGACTTCAACATGGTCAAATAGAGTATAAAAGAATTCAGCTGTTCTAGAAAAGGCGTCCATTTAATTTTGACCCATCTCCACTTTAAAGTGTAGGCTAATTTTTGGTAAAAGAAAAAAGTTAAAGAAGTACACCATAAAAAAAAAAAAGTTTTTTTTTCTATCCCTACACCCAGACTTCTTCTAATGTATATTGCACTCATGTCCATTCAGCTCCTGATCAGATGCCATCTTGGCTTATATGTTTTCTTTCTCTTTGCTCTGCTACCAATTCCAAAATGCATCAGCACAGCATCACATGGACAGCTAGAGGACTATACCATATATGCCAGCAGGACAGTGTAGTTATCTTTCTCTCTATATTGTCCTATGCTTTTCATTATAACTGTGTGACAAAAACTGCCTGCTTATCAGTGGTTAGTGGATGAAGTTTTTTTCTCCCCTCTTGGAGGGCCTTTTTAACACATTCCCTACAGCAATCAATCTGATTCTAAGTCATTTTAGTGAAGCAACTTCTCCAGTGTATGTATTATTACACACACATAAACAATTGTAATATTTTCACAAAACCTACAAATATTTCCCTCAACAAGAACTAACACAATAAACCATACTAACCAATCAATGGAAAAGACACTTTATTAGAGGCATGTTAAAATGGCCAAAAATTGACCCATAAAAACAACAAATGTGTTATCTGGTGCGGCTGACAAATATCATAAAGTAATAAATAAATATATGAATTCATCAACATGAGGTAGTTGGTAGATGATAAATAAATAAGTCATTATCCAGTCCTGCAAGAAATATTCCATATGATTAAATACAAATAATATACAAAAAACTGCAGACTATTATTCAGGTATTATTCCCTGAAATTATTGTGAATAAGGAGGATTCCTTATTCACAATATTTTCAGGTAATAATACATGCCCCAATGCCAAGCCGTATATGTGCATTATCAGGAAAGAGTAAAAAGAAGGCCAATACAATATTTATATCTAATTAAATATACAACTAACCTAATCACAAAATCTGTCACAATGAAACAACCGCAACCTCCAACCTTCAGCCCCAATGCATGTTTTGCCCCGTGGCTTCCTCTGGGGGCATACTCTAGGGGCTTTTCATTATAACTGTGCAACAGAAACTGCCTGCTTATCAGTGGTCAATGAATGAAGTTTCTTTCTGCCCCCTTGGAAAGCCTTTGTAGTACAGTCCATCATGCAGAAAGTGAAGAGTCTGGCTCTGCACATTAACTCAGGCAGATTTTGTCTGGTCGAAGTAGGATACATGACCCAGTTGAGAGAATGATTCAGGGGGAAAAGATTTCTTATTTAACATATTCCCTAAAGGAACCAATCAGACTCTATATATCATTTCAGTGTAGATTAAATCATGAAAGCAATAACTTCATAACATTTTGGCAACTTCTTCACCTTGTATCTATTATGTTTACATACATATAAATTTAGTTTTGCTTAAGCATTTAACCATTAGCTGTCCAAGTCCTTTATTTAATATTTTCAACTGTATGTCATATCCCTTAATAAGTTTATTGTGACAATGCCCCCCAGACACTAAAGATATTTCTGGTAATTGGAAGTGAATGTATGCTTTTATTTCTAAAGGCTTCACTCCACTTAATAAGTCTTCAGCTACTGTTAAGTGTTTCACCTTCTCTGACTGTAAGAATTTCATTGTAAAGCACATTAATTCTGGTTAGCTAACTAGACTTTTTACAAGTGGGAATCTTCATGTCTTGACCTTAAAAATTAAGTCTGTAACATTTCAGAAATATGGTGTTTCATCACTGAACCATATATTTTCTGAGTTGCTTGGTTGAACAAAATACTCAAGAAAAGAAGCTTGGGATTATTTTTGGATTAGGACAGAATAATGCACATTTTTCACGTTTCCCTGAATAAAAAATATTTTGATTAGAGGATATATCCAATTTTGTAACCACAATGTCACATACTGTAGATAGACCTCATGGTGAAATAATAGACAATACAGCATCGGTGACTGCATTAGTTTGACAGTATACACAGATACAATACATTTACAAGAGAGCTACAATGGAAACACTTAAAAAATTATTAGTTTTCATGTTGCTAAATTCTTAGATCCTTATGTTTTTTTTAGCCATTAACAGATCTGTGTGAGTGCTGGATGAGTAGTTCATTGGTACCATCTTGGAGTACAAAACACTTATTGTTTAACTTTTATTCCTTTTTGAGTAAAGGGGGTAAATAAAAAAAAAAAATCAATACTTCTATTGCTTCTTATGGCTTTCACCTTGTGAGAAATATAATATTGATTTTATATATACTCATCAATACAAGTGCAGTAATATCGATTATTTGTTGAATTGTTTTTCCCCATGATAAACATTTTTGGTTTATTTTGTTTGTCTTTCCTGTTGATTTTTTTTTTTTATTTTTTTAAACATTTTATTTAACTTTTTTTGTTTGTATTTTGTTTTGGTGCTTGTCTGATCATCCACACAATGCACTGCAATACTCCTAGGCTGTAGGCTTATCAGTGTAAAGCTGAGAGGAAGTCTGTCAGGCATATACATAGCAGACCAGTTTTTTTTAGGCCTTCTGCTGGGATGAGCAATCCTACTCCCTCAGTCTAATCAAGTAGATGTTTTTGTCACTATTGAGCTTGGCATGTAGGGGGTTAAACAGCCAGGACTGGAGTTATGAAGTGGACATAGCTTGCACACTCAGACATTCTATTACAGCTAACTGTAGCTGCTGTAGTTAGGTGACTGTAAATAGGACATAATAAATCTTAGGACATCCATTTGCAGGAGAGAAAAATAAAAGTATTTTTGTACTGATATGTTTTTACTGAAGGACTCCAGTCTAGAGAAAGGGCATACTCAGATATCTAAGAAGAGATGGCCAGAGTTAAAGGGGTATTCCCATCTTAGCCAGCTATTTTATATCTTCACACATCATTGAGAATGTGGCTCTATTGTGGGCAGCCCATTATGGTGCCAAACATAGCTTGCTCACCCCTTTCCATAGATGTAAAAAAAGAGGTCTGCACACAAGTTCAGCCACCTTCCTGTTTAAGTGCATGGAGAACAGCCAGGAATAGACAAGATAAGGATAAAGCATGAATACATAGAATGGGAAATCCCTTTAAAAGGGTCTCTGAGTTTTCAATAAAAGTTGAAAGATCTGAAGGATCTCACTGGGTGAACTGTTCTATGGCTGTCTAACCCTTTATTAGTGGTGTTGGTTAATGTCCTTTATTAGTGGTCCACTAATGTCCTCATGATGGTTGCAACACATTGTGTATTTCTCTCTGAGGCAGGGGGCATGTACAACATCTCCCAGTAGTTTATAGCTTTACACTTCCTGTCCATCACTTCTTATGAGGCTTTGCAGCTACCTCTAAACTATGAAACTTGTAGGTTCTCTGTTGTTACACACAATGTGTCCTGCCAGAAGCAACTGTAAAATAGTTAAAAAAAAAAAAAAAGTCCAAGTGAACATACTGAAGAAGGACCAGGGACACCAGATACAGATTATGATGCAGCTCCGATTGTCTCGAGAGAGAAAAAAGACATTTGAGCACAATAAAGAAGACTGCTTGCAGTCAGTGAGACCACAACATACTGCAAATGTCTGACTAGCTGATAAGTATACTATACTTATGCAGCCTCCTCTCTGATCAGTATAGAGTCAGGGAGCACAGAGCAATTGGGCAGCAGAGGCTTCTGAGAGGAGCCAACCTGTGAAGAGATACCTTTCCCTCACCCTTTCACTTTCTGTGTTTCATCTTGAGCCTAATGTTTGTTTTATTAAAGTGATCTCTCTTTGCTGTCATTCAGAAAGTACCTTCATTGTTTACTTTTGGAGGATAAAAATCTATCCTGGCCATGTGATGGACACAAAGGTGCACAGCTTATTATAAGACAGGGAGCTCTGATAACAGTTCTGTAACTTTGATGTTATCACTCCTACATGCATGCATTGATGATAATCTATATATTCTTCTTCTTTGCAATCTAAGTTACTCTAGGTTCACATTAGCGTTTGAGTCTCAGTATGAGACTCTGTTCCCCATTCCACTTAAAATAGGCGGAGAAAAATCCTATAAGGAGGACTTTTCTCTCTGCTGTTTTTGGTGGAAATTGAGTGGAAACCTGGCAGACCCCATTCTAGCAAATAGGGTCCATAACCGCTTTTTAAGCAGATAGGGTATTCCACTAGTAGCTAAATATATATGCAATTCAGTATGCACAGGATATGATTGCCTGCTATTTATTTTCTTTAGAAAATCCATTAGGGCAAAGCTGTGATCTGTGACTACACCTTAGCTACAGTGACTAAAGGGAGTCTAAAGTAGTCTCAGACACACCTCCTCTTCACTTATTGGTTCAATCTTCTTCTATCTCCCTCCTTCGGTTTTGAAACTACAGCAAATAGTTGGTTTGGCGCTTTTTTGTAGAGAAATTTGCAAAGTACAGCAGGAATCCAAGGTTTATTAAACAAATAAAACCACAGCTCAAAATATCCACAGCAAAACTATAATAGCTAACCACTTAATATTATACCTAGGTTTAAAAACAATGGTAGTGACATCATCAATTGGCATTGGATGCCATTGCAACCTAACACCGCTGGGAGGAACGGAATACCTAGGAAAGGGGCCAGAGGCAAATAACTGGGATCATGGGACCCAACTATATAACACTGGTGGGTCACTTCATATATTTTCTCTCTATTTATTCCTATTCCTAATGAAATTTTCTGACATGTATTTGCATTCTTGGCGAAATTTTGATACTGACCACAATTCTCCTCCTGCGCTTTTACTGAAGTTTGAATGTTTTCTTGCTCTGTAATGTTGTACTTTGGTACTGTAACTAACCGGATTTCTGTCCTGTAATAGAGAAGCAGCACTATAGTTACTATTGTAGGATCCTTTTGGTTCTCAACTTGGAGTTTCTTGTTCTTGCCTGTAGCAACCATCAAAAATACTACTTCCCTAGGAGATTATTCCTACATCAACAGCCTCTGCTGCAACATTTGGGAAGCCTTACTGGTGCTTCAAAGAGCACCACAGAGCACCCTAGACTCAGTACTTTGATTCTGGCCAGCACCATACTAGATGGTAATACTATAGGAAGTGCATCAATCCTTGTCATGGAAGTAACAAGATTTTCATTTTAATTCTGAACTACCATCTTGTGTTTCTTTAGCTGAGGACATGAATTAAATTAAGACAAATAGTAGTGTGACCCTTGGTTCACATCACTTTAAAGACCTGTCAAGTCTCCTGACATGTCTGTTGTAGAAAATACTTGTATTTCCCATGAAATAATAATTTTGGAGTATATTTTAAAACTCTGTATTGTGCAGTTTCTTTGTTACTTATCCTAGAAATTTCTGAATAAATTGACAACTGGGTATTACCAGTTAGTGGTGTGTCTCTGTATGCTCTAAAGTTGCCCAGCGTGAACTGACAGCACCAGACTATGTAACGACACATCAACCAGTTGTCATTTTATTCATACATTTTTAGGAGGAATAACACATGACTTATAAAAAAAAAAGATGATTTAGGATTATTATTACAAGGGGAAATAGACATTAAAAACATACTAAGTAGAGTCTATCAAGGCCAAAATGCCTCCCAAACCAATAACAGTACTGTGCAAGGGTCTTTAATAGCAAGAGAAACATACCCGTGCCACAAATTTATGAAATATAATTATAATTATGGTGAAGCCACTCACTTCCACAGTTACAGCCTTAGGCTGAGTGCCCACATTGCGGAAACGCAGCTTTTTTTGTTGCAGATTTTGTTTTTTGTTGCCTTTTTTGGAGCCAAAGCCAGGTGTGGATTGAGTAGAAGATAGAAGTATAAGAACTTCCTATATATTTCCCATTCCTTTTGTAGCCATTCTTGGGTTTGGCTCAAAAAAACGAAACAAAATCTGCAACAAAAAAAAGCTGCGTATCCGCAACATGGGGCCTCAGCCTTAAAAAGATTTGTACTAGGGGGTGTTCCTCACAGCTCAGAGTCATCGCTGGGCAGTAAGGAACGCCCCTTCTGACAGTACAAGGCAATGTTAGAGTACAGTCGGGGGTCGTTCCTCACAGCTGTAAGGCCTGCCCATATGACAATTGGGGAGATATCGGTGCCTAAATTAACAACACTGATGTCTCCAGCCCGGGGGCACATACCGTAAAAACCGCACATTGATGAGGACATGATAGGTCCTCCTTAAATGTAGGACTTGTGTTACGTGACAAGAAGTACCCAATTAAGACAAGCTGTTACGATACTGGTACTCACGGTTGGAATCCAGTAGCCAGATGGAAGAAATCCAGATGCAGTTAGATGTTGTAGAGTAGTAGTCCGGGGTATGGATTGAGGTATAGATCACAAGGGTAATACAGCAAGGAGTAGAAACATTCTAGGAAAGTTCAGAGGAGCTGGAGACTGGAACAAGTCACAATACTCGAGAAATGGTTGAATTGCCTCATGGGTATAAATAGGCCCAAACAGGAAACAAGATGGCTTCAAATTGGCACACATAGGTCATCCTGGTTAAGGGCAAATCCTAGGATAACACAGCAGCCTCCAGTGGTGAGGAGTGGAAGTGCAACACAATAGTTCAGAGTGAGAGAAACAGCGGCCACTGGTGGTAAATTAGAAAAATACACCAAGATTCTGACATAGGCCTTTTGCCATTGTTACATATTCCTCAGCAGTCTCCATGGGCAGTTGATTTAGGAGGCCAAAAGAGACCTGAAGAGGATAGGAACCTGTACCATATGCTGCAACAGAGCCCAGGGAAGATGAGCCCTGGTCCTCCGCTTATCATACTCTGAAGAGAACCTGGAATATAATAATATTAGTTAAGGCTCACAATGAACAAGTTCAGTCCAAAATTAAAGACAAATTTCATGAGGTTCATCCAACACTGAGTCCTGAATGCACTGTGTATTTGTGTACACTGCTGTCACTTTATCTCCATGCAGTAAGAATGTAAACCCCAGTATATTGTATAATTCTAAACAGAAGCCAGAACACTTTCCCTCATTACTATAATGGGTGCCTGTAGATCTCTTTAATATATGTGTTGAGAGCCTGATAAGCATACACCACAGATGTATGTAAAAATAAAACCCTCAAAGGGAATTTGTCAGGTTCAAAATGCCTCCAAAACAATAACAATGGATGCATATCTGTTAAATGTACACATGATGTTTCCAACAAAGAAATCCTTCCCATGAAGGACACTGGGTGGACACTGCATAACTCTTGATGTTGGCTTGTCATGAATACATGTGGGGTATTTTGTACTGGTTCATGCTAGCATCTGTGCTACCTCTGGGGCTATGACTAGTAGAGAGCTCTAGGTAAAAATCCACCAATATCATTTCTCCAGGTGAAGAGCAGACAGGTTTTAAGGCACCTTTTAGTTTAATTACTATACAGTAAGACCCCAATATCCATGGGGAATAGGTTCAAATCCTACCTGCACTTACTGAAAACTGCAGATAGCATCAAACGCTATTCCGCGCTGCCATCTGCTTTTGACTTCATACACTGCTTAGAGAATGGTTTAATGGTGCAGGACTGGGTGCCCCCCTTCCCAACATTAATGAAATATCCAAAAGATAGGTCATTAATATAAAGTCTTGCATAACCCTTTGCCCCTAACAACAATTAATGAAACTATGGATACCGGGGATTTGCTGTATATATCAATGACTATATATACAGTATACATAGCAGTATGTAAAATAGTCTTTCTCTACAACACTGTCTTAGCACATAATAATAGTGAGTAGTATAAAATGATTATTATAATTATTATTATCGCTATTATTATTGCTGGTGATGCTACCATTTTTTCATTTCAGCCTGTGGCTTAGATAAAGGATTTTATCATCAGAAAACTATATAGAGAGTATTTCCCAGGTTTTCTTTCTTTTATTTTCCTGTCAAAAAAGCTATCCACAGTTTGTTACAGCACTGCCATTCTCTGTATTCTTTCTTTTGTTACTGTATTGTTTATTGTATTTCCCAGTTGCTGTGCAATACATGCCAACAAGTAGAAGCAAGCTCAATTACAAATTCTCTCTGGAACTTGCCAGTGCTTAGCCTAAGGATTAGCTGAATTCACAAATTCAAGTTTTTTTCCTTTCCTTTTGTATACTCTACAGGTTAGAAAGAAGAAAAAAAGAAACAAAGAAAAAAAAACATTTTAATGGTTGAGCCCAAAAGACTTTTTATGCTAATCCTTTAACATGTTCCTTAAAAGTGTCTGCCAGACTTCATAGAAAACAATGTACTGAAATGTGATGGACGTAATATGCATATTAGAACTATTGGAAGAATTGCCTTACTAGTTTCACACAATGTTGTGGAAAAACTAACCCGCACTATAACAGAACTTAGAACTTTTTTAAATAACCTATTGTTAATTGTAATATTATGCTAGAAACAGAAAATGAGGCAATCAATCTAATGGCTTCCAATTATGGTCAAGCAAATGATTCATTCAAGATGTCCTATGGAAATCAGTATAGATAAACATTTCCTCTGCAACATAATGGACAGCTGTTTCTTTCATGTTGTATGAATGTAATTTTAATACTTGTGCTGCAATTTAAAATTGTTTATAAATATGTATAGAGACTTAAAGGGGTTTTATTGGTATAACTGGCCCCCACCATTTCATCTCACAATATCCGGAGTGGACATTTCAGTATAATGCAAATATCATAGGGCAGTTTGTTCTTGTCTGTGAGAAAAATCGAAAGACTGAATGATTTTTTTTTTTTTTTTTTTGCAAACAGCTGTACTAGTAGGTATACAGTAAAATGTACAGTAAAAAAAAATTGCAAAGGTTTCTACTTTAAAAACACCAATTTAACTAAAAATATACAAAGTCTATATATCATGGTCTTATTTTTGTGAATGCAAGAAAAGAATATAAATAGTAATATGCTTGTATAGTTAGAGACAAGGTATTATAACGACTGTATTATTACCCATAATACCTTGGGTGAGTATATGGAAACATACCAATTATATAATAATAATAATAGAAAAATATGACCCAAGGCAAAAATGGACAACCCGTTTAAGTTTTAAATCGAACGGGGGCAGTGAAAAAAATAAGTCCCACCCACACATGACCGCGGAGGCCAATCAGCGGCTTCAGCAGAACTCTGGAAGATACCCTTGAGAAGCCGCCGGAGCAGAAGGATTGGAACTTGCCGCGAGGACACAGGAGCATCGGGGACAGGTGAGTATGATTTTTTTTTTTAACCCCCCTAGTTGTCCAGGCATTAAAAAAATGGCCTGGACATCCTCCTTAAATGATTTCCCCACTGTATACACTTAAAGGGGTTTTCCGAGGCTATAAAATTTATGACCTATCCTTAGGTCATATCAATATCATATCGGCATCCCCACAATCATCTGTTTGAAGATTCTATGCTCAGTCAATCACCACTTCATCTTCTTAGGCCAGTGACATCATGTATGTTGTTCATGTGGCCATGGTGCAGCTTAGTCCCATTCAATTGATTGTGTTTAATTGGTTTTAAATGCTCTTTAATTATTTCTTTTTTTTAGTTTATTCTCTATATTAGTCTACATGCACAAAAGTTGCAAATAACAGCTGTGAAAAACAGATGCAATGTCCAATTTTTTTTTACGGCCATTTTGCATCCATGTGGCAGCCCTTTTCACAGATACCTCCCTCTAGTCATTTTATCACGGATCCATTAAAACAGACAAAAATAGCACTAGAGATGGGTGAGCTGACTTGTACCATGCTGGGTTTGACCTAAATATTTCAAATTGTCAATTCTTTTAATGAAACCGAACAAATGGAAACCAAAATGGCCACCTCATTCAGACCTAGAGGAGGTGAAAAAATAAAAAACATTCATACTCTCCTTCCCTTGCCTCTTTTGGGTCTCCTACAGTGCTCTTATGGTGATGTCATGCACCCGGGTCACCGCTGGGGCCTCAGCAGTGATCACACTAACATCATGTGATTGGGCCTCAGCAGTGATCCCAGGCTCATGACATCACCAAGGAGGCTGAGAGAGAGCACTAGACACCACAAGGAGGCCCAAAAAGAGGTAAGGAAAGGCGAATATGAATAGGTTTTTTGTTTGTTTTTTTTACACCTACCCTCGGTCTCCACCTATTTATACTCTGGGGAATGAAGACACCCCAGAGTATAATAATGTCACTTTAACTTTGACATAATTTTTGACTGTCTGCCTTAGAGAGCTAAAAATTGGATAGATATGTTCCTAAGCAGTGGTTCGTACCAAACTTGTTTGACCTGAAACAAATCTTGGACTCAAGATGTGTGGTATTGCATATGGCTAGAAAGCCGACAGTGGAATGTCAGCTTTCCTGGTATGTGCCCCAGTGCTGGAGATATTGGTACCTTTAGTTTTGGCACCGATATCTCTCCATTGTCAGAAAGATGGGCCTTACAACCTAGCATCATCAATGAACTGTGAGAAATGCCCCCTCTGACAGTACAAAGCTATTATCTGATTTGACCATTCATTGGCTATTGCCTTGTCTGATCACAGGACAGGACTCTTATAACCTATATCCACTGTTGTCTGTTATAAGTCATTATCAGAGGACTGTATCCAGAGTATAACGCTGTACCGTGTTAGCCATTGAAAGTAGTGGAAGAGTGAAGTAATCAGGCGATACCTTTTAGAGGCTAACTGAGTATATTTGATGGTAAGCTTTCGGGAGTACTAGCTCCCTTCATCAGACATGGTGTTATACAAGAAACTGAAAATTCACAGATTTTTTATGCCCTAAAGACATGGACCTTCAAAGGATCTTCGAATCCTTAAAAAAAACAAAATGCAATCTAAGTAGAGAAGTTATTTACAACAGGTCAAAAAATAAACATTCTGGAAAGTTGTGGGGCGTGACAGAGGGATCACTAATTCTTGCTGTCTGTTTGTTGTCACGTGGTGATTTGTGACCCTCACAGTTCATACATAGTGTGACATGAAACTGGCATGAATATTAAGTCCAAATTGCAGAGTTTGAAATTTTTGTATTAACTTATATTATCATTCTTTCCTCTCCCTCTGCGTCTTAAAATGTCCCATTAAAACCACAACCCGCAAATCTTCAAAATGTCCCCCTAATCCTGTGCACCTGTTGTGACTGTAGGACAGGTACACTGTCAGTGGTGTGGATGTGCCTGCAGGTCTTGCACCTGTTTTGCAGGCAAGGCGAGGTGCCATTTTCAGTTGGGGCCTTCAGGGCACTCCGGACAATAATACGCCGTAGTTTTGGTGGTTGCGAAAAGGAAAGGAGAGGGGGGACTGGAAATATGTCCTTGAGTCTGTTGTCACTATGTATCACAGGTTGGAGCTCCTTAGCGATCCTTCGTGGGATCTCCAGCTGTGGGTTGTAAGTGACAACTAGGGGCACTCGGGCTTCTTTCTGGGTCTCTTTGTATGTGAGCAGACTGTCTCTGTTAATGGCTGCCGCTTTGTTTAATTGGTTGTCCGTCATTTTTGGTTTGTATCCCAATCGAAGAAATTTCATCCTCAGATCCAGGAGGTGCTTGTCCAGGTCTGCTTTGTTGGAGCAAAACGATGTATGATAGCCTGGCTGTAAATAATAGATTGGTGCTGGGGGGAGCTGCGTTTCTCAGGTAGGCCATTCTGTCTGTGGGTTTGTGGTATATCAATGTGAGTAGCCGGTGAACAGATCTCCCAGTGGCTGCACATTTCTCCGAAGAAGACCACTCTATTGATAAGATTTGTGGGTTGTGGTTTTAATGGAACATTTTAAGACGCAAAGGGAGAGGAAAGAATGGGAATATAAGTTAATGCAAAAATTTCAAACTCTGCAATTTGGACTTAATATTCATGCCAGTTTCATGTCACACTATGTATGAACTGTGATGGTCATAAATCACCACGTGACCGCAAACAGATAAACAAGAATTACTGATCCCGCCATCACGCCCCACAACTTTCCAGAATGTTTATTTTTTGACCTGTTGTAAATAACTTCTCTACTTAGATTGCATTTTGTTTTTTTTAAGGATTCGAAGATCCTTTGAAGGTCCATGTCTTTAGAGTATAAAAAAATCTGTGAATTTTCAGTTTCTTGTATAACACCATGTCTAATGAAGGGAGCTAGTACTCCCAAAAGCTTACCATCAAATAAACTTACAGTTAGCCTCACTGTATCCAGCGTAGACGTTAGATAGATAGATAGATAGATAGATAGATAGATAGATAGATAGATATCAATACAAAAATCACCTGCTGCACTGCTTCCAATGGAAGCCAGGTATAAAGATTCCTATGCATATAAAATTGAAAAAGGCAAAAAGCAGCACTCCAAAATATGACACAAAAAAAGTTGAAATGGATTTATTTTACTTGTGCAACATTTCAGCTCCTATTGCAGGAGCCTTTCTCAAGCAAAGTGTCATTGCAATATAGCAAGTATTTATAACAAATTCCATGACTAACAATTAAAAGCTCATTAGTGTACAATTCATGTGTAAAAAGTTTATACATTAATTTTTAGCAGTAAAAAAAATAATCATTGTGACAATTCATATAAGTGTTTAAAAACCATAATAAAAAAGTGCAATAAATATCCTGTAAGATACTGTTTTAGTGATCTCATACATTGATGTATGAAATGTTGGCTCCCGTGAAATTTTTCCAGAAAATTATTGCAGTTGCACATGTTTAGATATACACGTTTATTTCTTTTGTGTATATTGGAACAACACAAAATAAACTAAGAAAAAAAGGCAATTTGGACATATTTTCACACAAAACTCCAGAAATGAGCCTTTTCAAAATTGCGAGTAAAAAACTTTGTTTCAAGCATGTGATGCTCGGCAAGTAACAGGTGTGGGAAATATACAAATCACACCAGAAACCAGATAAAAAAGAGAGATGTTGACTCAATCTTTGTGTATCTTTGTGTGGAGAAGAGAAATGTCTAAGGGCTTGAGAACCAAAATTGTGGAAAAATATTTGCAATCTCAAGGTTGCAAGTCCATCTCCAGAATGCTTGATGTTCCTTTGTTCACAGTGCGCAATATCAAGTAGTTTACAACCCATGGCACTGTAGCTAATCTTCCTGGACGTGGACAGAAGAGACAAATTGATGAAAGGTTGCAACGCAGGATAGTCTGGATGGTGGATAAGCAGCCCCAATCAAGTTCCAAAGAAATTCAAGCTATCCTGCAGGCTCAGGGGGCATCAGTGTCAGCACAAACTATCTGTCGACATTTAAATGAAATGAAATGCTATGGCTGGAGACTAAGGAGGCCTATGAAAAAAAAAAAAAAAGACAAAACCAACTGTGGAGGTTCATAGATGTTTTGGGGTTATTTTGCTGCCTCTGGCACTAGGTGCCTTGAAAGAAGAATTGTCCAAAATTCCAGGCGACAGGTGTAAAAGTCATGTTGATGCTTATAGGAAGCGACTGATTTCAGGGTGTGCAAACAAATATTAAGTTGAGGATGCCAGTAATTTTGATCGGACGATTTTTGGAGTTTTGCGTGAAATTATATAATTTTTCTTGAAAACAATCTCAGGGGTGCCAAAACTTACGGCCATGACTTTAATTAGTGCAAGTGTGTTTAATTACAATTAATCAACTTACATCATACTGAAGCGCTTTTCCCATCCACTATATTGAATCATATTCAATATATACATTTATTGCGCATATGCGGGGCAATACCATGGCCATACAACAAATCAAAGTAATGCTGAGTATTCACCAAACTAAACATGAACTACTGTGAGACTGGCTAACATCTCGTGCAAGCACAATGTGTGTATAATATGATATGCATGTGCGAATTGCCATGGTAAGGTGACGAACTTACCATGGCAATTCGCACATGCATATTAATGCCATGTCTTCCATGTTTGCCATTTTTAATGCAATTCAATTTAAGGGGAAGTCAATTCTAAATAACTCTGGAAGAAGAAATAAAGCATAAAGGAAGAAAAAGAAAAAAAATATATATATCTATAGTTATACATATACAGTGTATATAGATATATATACACACGTGGACAAAATTGTTGGTACCCCTCGTTTAATGAAGGAAAAACACACAATGGTCACAGAAATAACTTGAATCTGACAAAAGTAATAATATATAAAAATTCTATGAAAATGAACAAATAAAAGTCAGACATTGCTTTTCAACAATGCTTCAACAGAATTTTTTAAAAACGAAAACTCATGAAACAGGTTTGGACAGAAATGATGGTTCCCTTAACTTAATACTTTGTTGCACAACCTTTTGAGGCAATCACTGCAATCAAACAATTCCTATAACTGTCAATGAGACTTCTGCACCTCTCAACAGGTATTTTGGCCCACTCCTCATGAGCAAACTGCTCCAGTTGTCTCGGGTTTGAAGGGTGCCTTTTCCAGACGGCACCCAAAGATGCTCAATAGGATTTAGGTCAGGGCTCATAGAAGGCCACTTCAGAATAGTCCAATGTTTTCCTCTTAGCCATTCTTGGCTGTTTTTAGCTGTGTGTTTTGGGTCATTATCCTGTTGCAAGACCCATGACCTGCGACTGAGACAAAGCTTTCTGACACTGGGCAGCACATTTTCTCTAGAATCCCTTGATAGTCTTGAGATTTCATTGTACCCTGCACAGATTCAAGATACCCTGTGCCAGATGCAGCAAAGCAGCCCCAGAACATAACAGAGCCTCCTCCATGTTTCACAGTAGGGACAGTGTTCTTTTCAAGATATGCTTCATTTTTCCGTCTGTGAACATAGAGCTGATGTGCCTTGCCAAAAATTTTGATTTTTTTTTCTCATCTGTCCATAGGACATTCTCCCAGAAGCTTTGTGGCTTGTCAACATGTAGTTTGGCAAATTACTTTTGTCAGATTGTGGGTTTTTCTTTCATTAAACAAGGGGTACCAACAATTTTGTCCACGTGTGTATGTATATTATATAATATATATTTCTTAAACCAGGTATGGTCCTGTGCTTATCTCTCCTGATCAAGGAGAGACAGCACCAAGGACCAGGACCACTTATATGATCTGGGCAGCTGAATTAGCTTCCCAGTCACACAAGGGACATCCCCACGACCCTTGGACATTATATTTTAAATTGAAACTATATATATATTAAATCAGAGGGATGTGCCCGGAGACTATGACATAATTTATTACTCTGTTACTAGGGCTCACCCATGATTTTTTAAAATCATTATTAATAAAGAAAATAAATTAAAAAATAAATTTATAAATAAATAAATAATAAAATAATAAAAAATGAAACAAAAGGATTTGAAAATAATCCACGTATATTACTCCACCTGTTCACATACATCAGCATAAAAAAATACATGAAAAAAATACATTATTATATTCAAAAAATACAAAAGACACTTTTATATCTCAAAATCTGATTTCTATCTGTCGGTTTGGTAATCAAAGTTGTATTAAATTCCCTTTTTTTGTGTAACCAATAAATCCAAAAATTGCACTGACCTGACTGATTAAACCATGGTGAACTGACTATCTGGGTCTAAACCATTTAAATATACATGAAATTCCATGAGGTCTGCCTCAATACCTTGCCATAGGAGGAAGATGTCATCTATGTATCTCCTCCACCTCAGAACCTTAGAGAAGTGAGGAGACAAATGGGTAGATGGATAGATAGACAGATAGATAGTTACTTCAGGTCATTACACTACGGGATTTGTAGCCATAATATTGCCACAAACATGACCTGTATTATAGCAGTATAAAATTTGTCTTCATCTGGTGCACATTCCAGGATTTGCCAGTTTTTACTTTATCTTTTTATCTGCCAGTAGCAATTGATGTACTTTACTACATATTCCTACAGGGGAAGGTACACTGTAGCTGTTGTCTATACCAACCAATGAGATTAGTACTTTAATTTTCCTTGAACAGATGACAGCTAACACCAGATTGCTTGCTATTGGCAACTGCCTCATTCTACTTTTAGATGTATTTAATAAATATAAACTACAGTATGTTTTTACATGCCATTCTTTGTAGGTCGAATTGTAGAAGAGAATGTCTACCTAGGTTTTACATCCGGGCATTGAAAATATACATAACATTGTTACTGAGTTTACTGGTGATAACACAAAGATTTTAATTTGGGCTTGGCTGTTTTGCACCACCATGTCTAGACAAGTGGATATTACACCAAATATCAACCACAGAGCTCACACAACTATATTACATCTGATTACAATGCCCAAGTTATACAGATTTATGATATAGCACCCATAGAAGCCCTAATATACCTACTGAAATATATCAAGCTTGTCCCATCAGAAGCTGCATTCCTGAGGTATTCTACCCTAGAAGCTTTTTTACAAGGGAACATCTCCATAAGATGGTGCTGTGTAGTGGCACAAAAGGGTCACACACAGTGCCTCTTGTAGGAATATGCAGTAGGAATATGACTTTGAGTGCACATGTATATACCTGCTGAACATGGTTCTGTCACAACTTGGGTTGTGTTCACATCTGCATCAAAGGATTTCATTAGGTGTCTCCATTGTAGAGTCCATCACTAGCTTTTTTTTTTGTAAATTAGAACATCTTTATTGCTTCTGTCTAACCCTCTCTGTCAGCCATTTATAAAGGAATTGGAGTAGGAGTCGTGCTGTGGAAAAATAGAGTAGTCAGAATAGGTGGTATGACCTCCTTACTCCACAGCACTGGCAGATTCCGTCTAAAATCGGGGAAGAAAGATATGAACATATGACAGGTTATAAAATAGATTCTTACCTGTTTGGATTTTGTTTTTCCTGTTCCTGTAATGGAACAGAAAATGGAAATACCATCGGATTTATGAACATAGCCGTAGGTGGTATTCATACGTCAGTGTTTTGTGCCAGTGTTTGTAAGTCAAAACCAGACTAGGAGTTTACACGGAAATAAGATTGAAAGATATGAACCTGTGCTGTGTTTTCTCTTGATTTTGTCTTACAAACACGCATGTAAATAAGGCAGAGCTGGCTCCAGCTTTATATGGGTCCTTGGGTGACAGAGGGACTATGGGACTTTTATGCCTCATCCATATCTACAACGATTTTAGCAACAACACATGTCATCATGTCACTCAGCAATATAGTAAGTGAATGGGGCTGGTATGACCACCACTCTCAGTCGCAAAAAATTATATATAAAATAGCCTAATATGCACCAATAATGGCACGTTTTTGCTATATTTGCTTTTTTGGAAAAATTACATTAAATAAATTTCCTGACAATTCTATTTATGCAATTTAATGATCACTAAGGCTTACTGTATTATACAAGCTAGTCCAATTGCAAAGATACCAAATATATGTATTATTTACTGTATTATAAATGCAGAATATTAAAAATAAGTTTATCATATTTTTTTATTACGAAATAAAAAACTTTTAATTTTTAGCTTATTCCAAGACATCAAGCAAACCATAAAAGGCAACGGTATACAACATACACAGTATATAGAAATTTAGAGTTTCCCATCCTCTCCTTCTAAGTACCGGTGCCACCTCAGGGCCCAGGATCTGCGTTTTAACGCATATCTGTGTTAGCGCAGAGTCTGTCACTCCATATATCTCTTGATGTCCTCTCAGCTTGACAGGTGTTGAGAGGATGATCATGTACAGGGGGGAATTACATCTGTCCTCTCCATGCTCTGTGATAAATTAATCCCAGGCGTAGAGTCACATTAAATTTATGAATGCGGAGCATGTGGGGAATAATATCCAATTACCACATGTACCTATTTATGTGAGCCTTGGACAGAAAATCACATGTAAATGAGGGCTGGGGACAAGCGTAAATAATAACCCTTTGGGCCTGTCCTATGTATATTTGCAATAATTTATTGATTCATATGATAAGGCAACTGATAAAGGAAGTACATAGATTGGAATATATCCTGACTCCTGTTGTGTATTATCTCACCTCAGATGAGACACCATATGTAATGTGTTCTTAGTAACTGGAGTCGGGCTATAGGATATATTTCCCAGTCTGTACAGGCTCATTTACCCCAGATGGGGTCAGAGTAATGAGAGGTTCTAACAGGAGAGTGCAGCTTCAATAGCACCCGCAATCTGAACCCACCATTGAAACAAGAGCTTGAATAGCGCCCGTTATTTAAACCTAACACTGCCAATGGTAACAAATACAATATCAGTTTGATATAATTAGATGTGTAATATGTAGATCTATATTAAGTTTGAACATGTTTTCACTTTTTATACCTAGCATGGGGTTGTTATTACACAACATGTAATTATTTATATTATGTTGAAACTCTTTTTTTAAATGTATCCAATAAAAGTTATATTTTAGTTATTTTGTGCCATACCCATCAGTGAATTTGATTTAGAACACTATTAATTCCCAGTTATACATACACAGTGTATAGAGTATTATGCCCTATGCTAATATTCCCTCATATACCATCTTAGGTATATAGGTGTAGAACCTGAATATTGTGTTAGATTAGATTAATAAGAGTCTCCACCTAACAAAAAAAAAATCATTATTTTAAAAAAATAAAATAAATACTATAGCTCACCATGAATACATGTCAGAATTGTAACAACTCATGAAATAAAGTTAATGTATTTTTTCCTGCAAAGTAAACTGTATTTCCCCAAACAAAATTTATAACAATGAACAGAAGTGAAGAATGTTTTGACAGAAATTAAATTTATGCTGAAGCCGAAGTTTCAGAATCTGAAACTCTAGGATCTAGAAATGGCTATTTAAATAGTAAGTTACTAGTTAAATAGGTTTCTGGCTTGCTGCCATTTAACTTTTGGTCATTGACCTAATTTAAATGATTAACCTCTAAACCAATTTTGTTAGACATTATTCGCAGTCATTGACCATGAGTAACCCAAACCACATACAGCATCATTAACTGGTTTAGACCATGTGTGATTCAGGTTACTTAATGTCATTGAACTACTTTCAAAAATAGGTAAAGTACCACAAGTAACTCTGAGCAAGCCATTTTCTAACTCACAAATTAATAATTGTGGTGCATCTTGGGTTATCAATATGCCAGAAATTCATCTGGTTGACTTACAGTTGAAAATTGCTTCATAACCATAAGTAACCCGGCCGATTTGACAGAATTTAACATTAAGGCTAAGGCCCCACGTTGTGGAAACGCAGCTTTTTTTGTTTTTTTCCTGTGTTTTTTTAGCCAAAGTTAGGAGTGGATTGAGCAGAAGGTTGACGTATAAGGATTCCTTTTGTAGCCATTATTGGCTCAAAAATCCGCAGCAAAATCTGCAACAAAAAAACCTTAGCCTAAATCAATCTTAGGAGATTTGTTTGTATGTAAAGAATAATCAATAAATCATATGGATCATCAATAACGTATCACTCTTGAAATGAGATGTTTTTAAAACAAAATGCTCGATCTGTAAAGTATCACTACATAAAAAAATGTTATTCCTGACCTGTTAAAAAGGTACTATACATGAATTAATTATGTGGCTTATCCATTTGCTTTTGGTCCTCTGCAGCATCACATGACCAACAATGAGATTCTCCAAACGTGGAGTGGTCAGGAAGTCAGTTTCTTTATACATTCCTATAAGAGCTTTGATGCAAGTGAGTCTCCTGTCCTGTCCTCAGATACTGTAAGATGCTGCATCAGTTGGAGAGTCAAACTGGTGCAAAAGGTGGGAATAGATAACTCACAAACACCTATAAGAAGATTTCCTTCACTACATCTTTCCTAATTGGACAAAGAATAAAATATTATGTAGAGTATTTCTTTAAAACTCAAAATGGACCAGTCCTTAAGGGGTTAGAATCTATAGCAGGATATTTAAAACCCTACAAACACAGCAGTTTTGTTTTAGCATTTTTATTCTTTATTTTTTTAAGTAGCATGCTTTGGGTATGGCAAGCTTTCTGCCTCATTTCCATAGATCTATAGGACTTGAAAAATGGAAGAATAAAGTTAATATTTTAAATGTTGCGAAATAAAAAAAACACCAATAAATCACTGCTAGAAAACCAGAAAAATATATATATAAAAAAACTATATATAATTTTTATGCCTACGAGTACAAGGAGTCATTATAGAAATTAAAATATTATTTACTCTGCACAGTAAATGTTTTTTTTTATCATCCTGTGTTTCAAAATAAGAAATTAAAGAGTAACCAAAAATGTATTTATTGGTTTCATTGGTAGCAATGAAAATTACAAGTACTTAGCAGATTTTATGCAAAAATTCATTTAAATAGGACTTGCTGAAATCCATGTGCTTTCTGCATAAATTTACGTATATGTAAAAGATACTGTAAACATACTCTTTTAATAGTAGCTGTGGAGTATTCATGTATATGGACTTTTTTATATTTTTTACTAGTAGAATACCCGCGGCTTCACTCACGGAAAATATGTTAAATTGCTGGTTATGCTAGCTAAAGTAAAATTTTCAGTGTCACACTGAAATTGACATTTTCAGAGTGCTACAGTAAATATTTTTTTTCCACTTGTAATTTTTCTTATTATTTTCGCATTTTACTTATTTGTCATAATATTGATGTGAACAACAACTTTTTTTTTTATTTCAACATTTTTATTGATTTTACATATTCAATACATATTATGTAGTATAAACTATTACAACTATTTTTTGAACTATTTTTTTTTATCAAAAATTAAAATTTATGCACCGTACACAAACATATAAAACATTTACACCCTATTAACAATATAGTGTAATCTATAAGTAGTTCACGGACAAAAGAGTAAAATTGGTTTATAGTTAAACAACTATCTATTGTAGTGCTTTTTGGTAAACAATGTTTCTGGTTTTACCTTCAGGTGCATATATGAAAACATTTTTGAGGTTACCCACTCTAGAGCAAGCAATGTACAACTGTCCATGTGAAAAACACGGGCTCTCCAAATGAATGCCAGCTACTTTAAGTGATTGACTTTGTGCTTTGTTTATAGTCATAGCAAATGCAAGTTGGATTGGGAACTGCAGACGCTTAAAATTGAAGGGCATGTCGCTTGGTAGCAAAGAAATACGCAGAATGAAAACATTTGCTCCCTTAGAGTTTCCCATAAGAATAGTGGTTTCAATAACATTGGGCATGAGACTTTTAATGCACAATCTTGTGCCGTTGCACATTTTTGACGGGTCAAGGTTCCGAAGCAAAATTATTGTGGCTCCTATTTTTAAAGTGAGCTTATGTGGTGGCATTCCAGGAGGCTCCAAAGAATTCAAGAACTCCAATAGATACATTACGGCTTGTTCACTCTCCATGACTGACATTTTTGGTGGGTCAAGGTTCCAAAGCAAAATTATTGTGGTTCCTATTTTTAAAGTGAGCTTATGTGGTGGCATTCCAGGAGGCTCCAAAGAATTTAGGAACTCCAATGGATACATTACGGCTTGTTCACTCTCCATGACTGAATCACATGTATGTGGTCGTTAGACCAGGCAGCCTTCCCTGAATTAGTAGATTTATGGAGCTGACACTATCCTTTTTAGGCGCTGGAATTGCACATTCACAAAGCCACTGATGGTTGTTAAAATTGTTACAAATATCAGGGAAAACTTGGTTAATAAGTTCCATTACCGAAGATGTCATTTCACAAAAATCTTCCAGAAAGGAAATGAGACCAGTAGTGGAATCAGTAGGGAACCTGTCATTTCCAAGGCATAGTAGCTGGTGTGTAAATTTGTCCGCAGTTGTATTTCCCATCAAATGAACCTGCATATTAGTAGTAAGAGTTTGTTTCTGAACATGTATCCACAGATAAGATTTTAGACAGGCATTCAGCTCATCCGCTGGTATTGCTTCCTTAAGAGCAGGTATCGTCTGGCAGTAGTCACCTGCAAAAATTACAACAATTCCCCCCCATTAAACAATCGGTTCCCCACAGATCTTTCAAGGTGTGATGAAGGGCCTTGACAGCTTTCTTGTGTGCCATGGTACATTCATCCCAAACAATTACTTTTCAAGTTTGTAATACCTTAGCTTTCCCAGAGCCCTTAGTGATATTACAGACAGGAGTTTCTGACAGCGCTATATTAAAGGGCAATCCTAGTGCTGAATGAGCCGCATGCCCTCCATCTAAAAGAGTGGCTGCAATCCCAGATGATGCAACAGCAAAGGCAATGTCATTGTTTGAGCGAATTTCAGCAAGCTGTAAAATAATTAAAAATGTTTTACCAGTACCTCCTGCTGCATATAGGAAAAATAGTCCCCCATTTCTACTGGAAATCTGACCCATAACTGCCATATAGGCCAATCTTTGGTCATCAACCAAAAGAGGCTTATTTAATATGACAAATTCTTTACATTTTTCTAAATCATAGCTTTTTTCTTGCAGAATATCTCTGTTCATAATATCAAAGTCTGGTCGATTTGGTGCTGGTAAACCTAATTCTATTAGAGTTTTACTATTGATAGATATGCACCTTTCTTCTAACATCAAGAGGGCTTTGTTCAATATGTCAGCAGTGAAATTTAAGTCTAAGTCTGGATTAACTCTCTTTTGCACTCTAAGAATATCTTCACTAAGATATTCTTTGTATTTGTCCCAAAGCGCGCAGGGTTTGGAAGGTGCGCAGGTTGTAATTATTATAGCGAACAGGTCACTTAGTTGAGGTGGAAAGCGAGTGACAGATGCTTCCTGCAATGTCATGTCCCAGTGTTGATCGTCTTCGATCAGACCACGCTTTTGGCATGCTTTCCTGTGAGTTTGACACAGCTCTCCATCAACTATTTTCAAATCTGTGAAAGAAGTTGGCCCACGGACAGTGTGAAGCAGTAATCGGAGGTAGTAGCACTCTGCGTTGTTTGGATGCACTGTATACACACGTACAAGAGCATCACTGGAATGTCCGTCCCATCCTGGGACCCTTGCACTTGTTTCCTCTTGCAAAATACTTTTCTCAATTTATTCCATGTATAATATTTTGGAACATGTGAATATAATAAAGTCCTTGCAAATGGATCTGCTTGACATAGGAGAAAGAAAGCTGTCAATGTTGTACTGGGTGGTCAAGCAGCTCTTTCCTTTTGCATTCTTGGGAGTACAGTCGGCTGTCTTTCATGGATGGAAAAATTTAGTAATCGCCACCCGGCTTCATTACTACTTATATACCTTTCTCATCAGATGTACATTTTGGATTCTCTAGCTGGAAAACTGCCATATCACTGCCCTTGTTAACATATTTGCAAATGTATTTAATTGACTTAACAGAGTTACAATATTGTACGTTATGTGCGCATCAAACATTTTTTAAAGCAGTGGAGAATAAGGTATAACCCATCGATTATCTATTTCAAGATCTGTGTTTTGTTTAACCTGTTTTAATCTGATGCAGTATATCCTCCCTGTTCAGGTTTCCGTCTTCTGTAAGGAGGATAACCATCATCTCCTGTTTGTGTTTCTACAATCAAGTTCCGAGGATACTTTTTAGTACATTTTCCTTCCTTCATACATGGTGATCTTGGGTTAAGTGGCCCACATGGCCCATGGATCATATTTTTAGAAATAGTTTCAAAATGTACCGGATCCTCTTCTGGATTTGGAGGCTCAGCAGAAATAACACTGTCAATTTGATCAGGGCGTATCTCATCCTTTAGCCATCTCAGTAAATGAGCATGTGGAAGACCTCTTTTTTGCCACTCAATTGAATACATCCAACACTGTTTAAAAACCCTATTAAATCATGTCGATCAGAGGGGCCCTGACCATTCAGAAGCTCTTCCTTTATCTCTGGCCAAGTTGGATTACATGTAACTGTAATAAACAAATCAGGACGAACATATATCCGAACATATGTCATGGCGTCCTGAGCATACTCATGCATATGTCTGGGACTTCCAGCAAATGTAGCCGGTAAAATAAACATACGCCCAATGTCAGCCACATTACCATCATTAGCAACAGCATCAGTTAAATGAATGTATTCATCTACTCTATGTTTTTGTTTGTTCAATCTTATGTACAAAAGACGCTCACTTTCCACCTTGGCATACATATAAATTGATGAAAAAATTGCCTACATTGTAAAATGTGGTTAGAAGACCCATGTCTGATCATTATTTGGTAGGCATAAAAGTCCATAGCTGATATTTTTTTATTGATTGGCCTAGCAGTCTTGGGATCAGTATGTGTTAGATTAAAGTGATAGCCATCTTGGCCATTCCAAAATATTATCGGATATGATCTATGTGTTTCTGCAATACGTTGAAGATTGTCGCTTCATCGCTGAATAATTATATCTCGGCTTTGAAAGTCCTGTCCAACCAGTACAATAGCTACTTCGTTAACAGTGGGAGAATTAAATCGCCTTTCATGCTCACCAAACGGTGTCTTGTTTGCTCTTATTATAACTTGATATTCATCACGTGGCATTCTTTCTAAGGCTGTTTTGAAAAGGTTTACTAACTGATTGTGCTGATGGAAAAATCTTTGCAATTCAACACAATCTCTTTTTTTGTCTCAAGTATAGCTTCACAACGTCTATCAGCTTGCATTTGTTCGTCTCCCGAAAAATAAATTTGTAAAAACTTTGGATCTTCATTTGCTACAGGAAGCATTGAACCGATTTTGTGATATATTTGGCCCTGGACTTTAAAAGTTGGCCTAAATCCTGCTTCCTGGAGTCCAGCTGTCGTACCAAAGGATGTCATCTGGAAAGATGAATTGTATCTCCTAATATTTTGCAGAAAATGCTTTGACTCTGGAGTTGTTCCTACACCTGTATGAAAGAAGTGGTTCAGGAGGTAGATCTAAAGGTGGCAAACTGACTTTACCATTTGAGCAGCACATACCAGGCGATTCCAAGTTAAACTTCTTTGCTTGACAATGTTTGCATATTATGTCCATTTTGCCAATTATGACTTTCTGATGTGACCTATAGTCTTGAATTGGGTTGTAGTGAAATGCTGCCAAACACAAATCAGCCTGCCTACATCTTTGCACATGTTGCATATATCATATGCGGTCATTTTCAGAATGTTCATCCTTTTGTTCAGATGTTTCCATACTCCTTGCTTCAGCCTGCCTTATCCAATTCTTATGAAGACGACATTCCCATTGCTCTGATGTCTCAGCTGCCTTACATTTAGCCTGTCTCATCCGTTTCTTTTCAAGCCATGAGTCACGTTGTTCACTTATAAAAAACAGTACTTTAGCATTATGACCCTTTAGTCTTCACCTGACACTGATAAGAGATGTAATAGGATGAATAGTAAATACAGAGCAGCCCTCACACAGTATTACTATGAACTGAAGGAGCTCACATCTCAGTAATGAAAACCTGCCTCGCAGGCAGACTTGTGTAGTTGCCCATAGCAACCAATCAGAGCTCAGCTTTCACTTTACCTCAGCAGCTTCAGTGATGAAAGCTCCCTGTATAGTAAGCAATAATGACAATCTTACTATGAGGCAGTTTTCGCCTGACCAATATTGCTACTCAGTAAGGCTGCTTGCAGACTACAGTATTTTTCACGGGTCTCCGGACCGTGAATTCTACAGCTCCATAAACATTCTATAGAGCCTGCAAAATTCACAGCTTTGTCCAAAAAGAAGTCTATGGAACCACCAAATCCATGGCCTGGAGACCCGTGAAAAATACTGTAGTGTGCAAGCAGCCAGTAAGGATACCAGACGTGTTTTGTCAGTGCGTGTGTGTGTGTGTACACGCGTGTGATTCATGTGTATGTATGCATGTGTGCATGCACGTGTGTGGTCCGTGTATATGTCTGCATGTGTGTGCGCATGTTATCCATGTGTTTGTGTGTGCGCAGTGCAAGTGTCCATGCGTGTGGTAGGTGTGTGTCAGTACGCATGTGCTCTGTGCATAGGGTGCATCCATCCCAGTGTGTGTACGTGTGTGTCTGGTCCTTGCATTCGTGTGTGTGTGTGGTGTGCATGTGGTATTTATGGAGTGGTGTTGTGGTATTTGTGGGGTGGTGTTTGTGTTGTGTGTGTCCAGCGTGGTCTGGTGTTTGTGTGGTGTGTTGTGGCATTTGTGTGGTATTGTGCTTGTGGGTTGGTGTATGTGTGCTGTCTGTGTGATGTTTGTACGGTGTTTATGTTTGTGTTGTATGTGGTGGTGCGGCTCCTTTAGCAGCGACTTTTTGGCGACGTCGCTATAATCTGTCCCTGTCAGTCACAACTGTTGTTTTCCCCTCAGCACTGTCACTTTCAGCATCACATTTCCCCATTATATGTATAGGGCCTAACTTCGGGGGCCCCAATCTCATGACGGGGGGATGTAACATGCGCAGTATTCTGCTCCTGTGGGTGGAGAGGGGGCGTGCCAAATTTCACTCAAATCAGGCGAGAACTGTGGATTTGTATAGAGTGGACTACTACAGATTTTGAGTTTTATATATATAGATGTGATTGCTCCAAATTTTAATATGGAACTAAAAAATAATACAGTTTTGCACAACAAAAAAAACATTATGCTAGAACTATATTGCTGATTAAAAAATCTGTTTGAATTTTTTTATAAAACAATGAATAATTCATCTGAGTTAGAGAAAAGAAACTGATTTAATCTCTCTTTTAACAATGTTGTTTTTCTACATAAATCTTTGTCTCTGATTATTTTTTTTTACATTAACTTTTTTTTTTTCAAAAAGCCTCTTTAAAAATGTCACCAAAGGCAATTTTTAGGCAGTCTAAAATTATTGAAATATATAACTTCATTGCTTCTCTGCATGCAGGCACCAAATCTGAAGTTTCTGAGACAGAGGTTTCGCACCAATTAATCAATTATACCATGCGCCTACTCCTGCTGTCAGCCTTCAGTGTTATATTGATTAGGAGATGTAGAAGGATGTTCACTATATGTTTCATGCCTTGTTCACTACTATGGAGCTTAGCAAGCATTTGAACATATTCCACTAGAATTGAGCTATGGACAAGAAAATATTGTTAAAATTAGGGCTTTTACATTAATTGTGGAGTTTTTTTTTCTTTCAGTTAAGTTTTTATAATAGCAACATATTATCCCTATATGTTGTACTATAAGAGTATTCTATATGAGATTTTACTAAACATCTGCTGTTACGTTCTGAAAATTTGGCTGCAAAGTTGTCCTGGATGTACCCCTAGGGGAATTCCCATCTTATAAAGTATTGGCTTATGGTTAGGATATGACATCACTTTATGACAAGCAGGGCTTTGACCTTTGGAACTCCTACTGAGAATGAAGGAACTGTTGTACATAAGGCTGCCAGTCCCTGCACAGTTGGGTTTCCGGGAGCAGTGATGTGCAAGGAAATCTTAGAAGGAGATGTAGAGCCTAAGCTGTATTGCAGTTCCTTCATTTTCAGGATCAGTAGTGGTATTGAGAATCAATAGAGATTAGACTGATATCACTTTATAAGATTGGAATAACTTTTTAGGAATCAATGACAGCAATCAATGATCATTTACTAGCACAGTCATACCACAACTTTATCTTTGGTCATTGACGTGTTCCCACTCTGTGTCGTACTATTACATTGTGTCATGAGCACCTAGGCACAGGATCTGTGTCTGCAGCTTTACGTCCGGCACTCGGCTGTATTACCGACCACTGGACCAGTGGACTAGCCACTGGAGTTGGAAGATATTCTGATTGCAGCGGATTAACCTCTTGAATTCCATGATTAATAGCGATCACGGCGTCCAGAGGGTCAAGATGAGTGGTTACCATGGCAGCCAGGAAACTGAGCAACAGACCCCTGACTATCTATGCCCATTACACATAGTGAGTCTATGTGCAATAGGATCCGAAATCCCAGGTTCAAGTCCTTGCGGGACAGGTGAAACGTAAAAAAAAAAAATTAAATAAATAAAATTTAAATGTTAAAAATAAAGAATAAAAAATAAAAAGTTTAAAAAAAACACATTAAAATAACACATAAACAAAATAAATTAACAAATATGTTAATTATCCCCATGTGCATATAAGCCCCTACTATCCAAAAATAACATTGTTTATCCCATATGGTGAACATCGTAAAAAAAAAAAAAAAAAAAAAACTACGATACCTATTTTGGTCACTTCGCTTTCCTCTAAAAATAGCAATAAAAATTCATACATATCAAACATTGGTACCAATAAAAAGCACAACTTGCCTCGCAAATAAAGAACTCTGACATATCTCCATCAACAAAACAGTAAAAAAAAAAAAAAAGTTACAATCGTCATTATACAGTGATCCCAGGAATCGTTCATTTTCAAAAAGTAAGGTTTTATTTGTAAAAGTGGTTAAAACATAATAAACCAATATAAATATGGCATTGCCATAATTGTAATGACCCGCCAGACAAAGTTGCCATGTCATGTTCAATGCAGTGAATGCTGTAAACACAAAATGCAAAAAATTATGATAAAATTGTGTGTTTTTTCACACAAATCCCCAAAAAATGTTAATAAAAGTTAATCAAAACATTATATGTACTCCAAAATGGTGCCAAATGAAGGAATAACTTTTAAAGAATAAGCCCTCATTTAGCTATGTGACAGAAAAATAAAAAAGTTATGAATTTTGGAAGGTGGGGAAGGAAAACATGAAAAAAGTTGCCGAACGTTAACGTACAAACTACCCTGCGTCCTTAAAGGGTCTACAGTTTCTCCCTCATCATAAGACAAGTATGTAATGTGGTGGAAGCTACCCTTTCCACAAGCTTAGACTTGGGTAGGAGTTTGACATAGAAGTCCCTACTCAAGGTAAACTTGGTGTGCCATTGTGTACGCTGTACATTCATATATTTTTTTGTGCGTTTTCTGTGTGTTAAAATGTATTGATTGCTGTATTGTTTATGTAGATGACATATTGCACAGTCGCTGCCACTTTAAGTATTGTTGTTGCTAAATCATTGTGTCTTCTTGTGTTGTGCCTTCTGGTATTTTCTGAATGGAGGGAGGCGCGATAATGCTCCAAACATGCAGAACCCTGTTGTACCCACTAGCTGTGGAACAGGCAGTGCCTTTCATGCTACTTGAAGTACAGCCTACGAACACTGTGGCTGTGGCCTGGTGTCTTTTCTTTTTTTTTTTTTTTTTTGTGTGAGGTTTATTGTGCAGCACAGGCCTGGTGTCTTTCTGTGATGCTGGGGTTGTATAAAATAAAATCTTCCTGTGCCTTTTGGGGTCTTTTGTCAGGAGTTCCATTGCAACTGTTGCAGCTACTAGTGAGTGCGGAATGTTTGTGTCAGTCCAAGGTAGGGGCCCAGGTTTACCTGAAAGCCTCTAGAGTGTACCCTAGAACCGTTACTAGTGTCCATTGCCAGCATCCATTACAAAATGTTAAAAACGGACACTAACAGATCCTTCATAAATTCTTTAAAAATCCCACTGATTACAATGGGATTTGATCTGTTGTCCGTTAGTGTCCATTTTCACCATATCAGTCACATGTCCATTTTTTTTTAGTGAACAGAATAACTTTGGGTGCAGGACTTTTGTGTCTGTCCAGATTAACAGACTTATGATGGACGTTAAGCATCCGTTATTTTTTAACATTAATTTCTATTGCTAACAGACAGTAACGGACGGCGATCCATTATACTGTCTATTATTACTGTCCGCATGCACAGAAAGCACAAAAAAATAAAAACCAGTATAAAAACGGACAATAAAGGACACTAACTAATGCTAATGTGTCCATTTAAAGGATTAGTATATCCCTATTATACCCTATCCTCGATCCATGTATAACTTCTGTCCTGACAAGTACAGTCCCAGGCTGACCCAGCAACTATCCCTGGTATGATTTGTCTATTCAAAGATCCCAATCCCTTGGGCATGCTAGTGTAACAGATGGAGTAGTGAACGCACCAGGGGCACAGACCTAAAAAAAATGCCACATAATAAGCATACTAACAGAAACCAACTTGGGAGAGACATTAGTACCATCTTAATGACTAAAACACTTCTGAAGTCAATGCTTTGTGACAGGTTCTTATAAAGACCTATGAGCAAAGAGAGACTAATTAGTTTATTGAACTGCAGCCAACTTGTGAGCATAAGGACGTTCCAGTGAGGCACTCTGAGCCATTTAAAGGGCTAGTGAGGATTATCCATATCAAAATGTTTTTAAGAATTGTTTGGTACTTTCTGAAGCTGATGTCAATTATTTGTACCCAGTGGATTGAATGTCTGCCTCACTATCCAAGTACAAATGATAAAGCAGAGATTTCCCTGCATAGAAACAGGGATAATCTAATGCTTGTTTGGCTGCATGCATGTCAAAAATGTTTGCAATCCAAATTGAGATGATCAAGTTAAAAGATTGGGGTTTTTTTTGTTGTTTTTTTTAACAAGATGTTTTTGCAGGATTTTGATATTGAATTTGGCCACCAATAAAAGTATTCCTAGAAAAATGCCTTTAGTACAAGGGCCTGGGATGAATTCTATTGATTTACCTCTTATTGTACCTTTTATGTACTGACTACAGATGTGTCCAAACTTAATTGGTATCCAGTTTGGTTCAGGAAAATGACACAGTTCACAGCTATAGTCATTGGTTAAATAGGTATTTTCTGGGATCAGTTGAGTATGACTTCTTTTATATTTCTATGACATTTGAAGCCATTTGTAAATAAGTCTTTACCTGCCATAAAATCCTGTTAAACTCAGGGCTCTATAAATCAGATTTCTCACGATCATCTACCAGGGCCTCAGAACAGGATGGCATAATAAGTCAGGTACACAGTATGTATCAAGTACAGGGTTTACTCCTGATTTCAGGTTCAGCATCAGTGGTTAAGGTGATTTTAATAGTGGCAACAAGCTTAACAGTGAAAACAGTTAAACAAAAAGCTACTATTATGGCACATACATGTATGACTGCAAACTGAGGGTTAAGTCCTTTGGATGTGTGGAATAAGGCAGGTGGAAACAATGGTGGGAATTTCTAAACATCAGAGTTTAGTACGCCATTCTTGATAATTCTTGTGCCACCAGAGGATGCTCCTCGTTACCAAACTTGCAACTTGCTCCTCCTGTGCCCAGAGTCTGTCTGAGTGGTGGTAGCTGTGGCAATGAGTGCTGCAGTTCGACTGATCTGATGGACCAGGCCACAGGACATGTCTGCCTGAGTGGTGGCAGTGGTGGTAGGCACTAGGCAGCTGTGGCAGCATGGTAGGGCATAATATGATGAACCAGGTGACAGGACATGTCTGCCTGAGTAATGGCCCTAGGTAGGTTGTCACTAGATGGTAGACACTAGGTAGCTGTGACAACATGTGTGGCAGTGCAGCAGGGAGTAATATAATAGACCAGGCAGCAAGACATTTCTGCCTGAGTAGTGGCACTGGTGGTAGCTATTTAGGAGTAGCAGCAGCCAGCATCAGCAGCAGTACAGTAAATGGAAGAAGAGGCCAGCTCCTTCAACTGCTCTAACTTATTGGCCAAGAATTCCATGGGGTCAGAATTATTTTCTGGACTATAGCTGAACTCTAGATATGACTGTACCTGCTGGTGCAGCCGGTTAGTGAGAGTTGCCTGTTGAGACTTCATTTCGCGCAGTGAGATGAAAAAGTTTTGGTTCATCAACTTCCAAATACTTTACAGGGCCTGGCTGCTGCTGCTGCTGATTTTATTCCTCCTGGCACTTGTGGCACTGGCAGAGGAGGTGGAGCACTGGCTGAGTGAGGTGGACTGGGAGCGGCTAGAGGCCACCTAGGTATGCATGCAACTGGCAGTTGCAGTGCTCTTCCTTAATGCTGTGGCTTTGGGAAGCAAGGCAGAATTCCCAATTTTGTCTTTATATTGAGGGTCTAAGTGCGCTGCCGTTCAGTACTCAACCCTCTGCTTGATGCTAATAATACTCTTGTCACTGTATAATCAGAAGAGCATACAGAATGCCATGTTTGCCAGTATATGCATGAACCCAGGGGCCTGCCATGGTTGGTGTTCTTGGCCAGCGTTGTCGTTGTCATCATTATTATCATCTTCTTCTTCTTCTTGAAACAGATAAGTGCCTCCTCCCCTGGCTGTGCCTGTGACATATCAAGGGCACCCTCTACATCCAAGGGAAAGTCTTTCTCCTCTTCCGGTCTAGGAAGTACCAGTTCCTCTACCATAATGAGCCTGACCCATATCCTCATCCTCCTCCATCAACTCAGGGCATTGACATTGACTAAAAGGTGAAAACTATTCCTCCTCTTCCATCTCTTGTTGCATGATTGTAAGGGTTTCATCTAAGATATACGATAGAGGGACCACATCACTGATGCTGCAGTTGTCCCTGCTGACAAATTTTGTGGCTTATTCAAGGGGCTTGAGAAGCTGGCACACTTCCCTCATGAACCTCCAGTGATGTATCTTGAAGTACCACATTGTCCCTCTGGTCTGCTGTAGCAATATTCATTCACCGCCTTCTGCTGCTCACACAGGCTCTCCAGCATATTTAAGATGGAGTTCTACTGAGTTGGAACATCACAGATAAGGTGGTGGAAAAGCAGACTGTTTTGTTGCTAAGAACAGCTGAAATGTGCATAAATTTTTCTGGCCATGAGGAGCACCTCCTTTAAATCACTATACACATTAATAAAGAGGTGAACCATTAGGTTAAGAACATGCACCATACAGGGACAATGTATTATTGGTCCTAACTGCAGTGTAGCAACAATATTGGTGCTGTTGTTGCTGACAACACTGTCCAGTTGGAGTTGACAATGAGTCATCCAGCAGGATAAAGTAAAGCAGGCTCATTAATAGCAAAACCGCATGGCAGTGCTTCACCTGACACCCATGAAACAAGGCTGGAGGAGGAAGAAGAGGAGTGGAGCGATGACTTGTCCTGTTGAAGATGGTGGCGGGATAGGACCAGAGAGGTGGATGGGACCTGCATGGTGTCAGAACTGGGCCTACAGAATCTGGGTGGAACTAGTACCTGGCCTTGCTGCATTTCTGGATTGTGGCTGCTTCCACTCAAAACATTGACCAAGTGGGCCATGAAAACCATAATTGCTGCTCCACGTGTCATGCAGTGGCGTCCACCTTTCCCCAGACTGATGTATGATTATTATTATTATTATTATTATTATTATTTATATACAGTAGCATCATTAATTCCATGGTGCTGTACATTTGAGGGTTTACATATGGTACACAAAATATACGAAACAAATTCAATACTAACAATGACCAACATGTAGCGGGAGATTAGGTAAGAGATATATGGAGGGGACAGGTTGTGTATGGCTTTGTATGTCAGTGTTAGTATTTTGAACTCTATTTGCTGGGCAATGGGTAGCCAGCGAAGGGATTGGCAGAGTGGAGTGGCTGATGAAGAAATGGGGGAGAGGTGTATTAAGTGCCGGCGGAAAGAACTACTACCACCACCATCCGGTAGTGCTGCAGGACCCCCCTCGACTTTGTCCGGCCTAGGAGTGGGACTGGAGCCGCTTGGGAGCGTGCTTGGCCTGCTAGGTGGCACAGCATCCGCCACTACTACTCCCATCCTCCGGTCTCATCCGACTGGGTTGCGGCAAGGCATTTTTTGGCGTAGTCGGCAAGATCGTGA